>JAJLSD010000072.1:0-39975 GCA_030567455.1 Komagataea norvegica
GTTTTTCAAAATCGATCGATCGAAAAACAGGTATCCAGCGATTCCCACTTTTTTTTTAGAACCCACAATATTTTGTGGGTCCACCATCCATCGACCACCCATCGACCACCCAACAACCACAAAAAACTCCAAAACACCACTTTTTTCAAAACTCATCCCCCAAACATCAACAACCCAAAATCCAATCTTTTTCAGAAACACTTCAAATAACGGTCGGAACTGCTCTCTGTTTCGCGAAAAAAGTTGGAATTGAAGGTGTGTCCCTACCAAAAGAGGGTTTACCGGATTTACACTGTCTTCGGAAGGGTTATATAGTATGAGAAGTTATGTCGTGATTGTTGCCAGCCATTCGAATATTGTTCGAGCTGTTGTTGGTCTTCTTCTTGTTGGTGTTCTTGTTGGTGTTCTTGTTGGTGTTCTTGTTGTGAGTTGTTTGATGGTTCTCGTTAGAGCATAGCTGATTTTTTTTTTTGGGGAATTATCGCGATTCTCTAATTGTGTCTTGGGAAAAACTTACGTACTACAGTCCGGGGTTCATGATGTATGTTGGTAATGACATTTCCAGGTGGTCATTGTTGAAAATGGGATTTTCTTCAAAAGTTTTCAAACGAAAGGGTAGTGCTCTTCGCTCAATGTGTTATTGCCCTCCGTGTTGTAGAAGCGTAATTATAGAGAGTCTAGAAGTTGTAGAATTACACGGTGATACTGGTAAGTTTCCGTAAGTTACCTTTGCCAGCACACCGCTTGAAGATAGAATTTAGATGTTATCTTTTGAAAAAAGAACACACTCTGGGCATTTGCTAGCACTTTCTTGGTATTAAAAGATCAAGGTAAGTTCTCTAAGCTTGTAATCAAAAGGTTGAAATTTAGTGGCCAACATCTTTCGACATCAAAGAAGAGATGGACAACAGGCGAAAACCCTCCTTTCCTAGTTTGTTGTGACTATTACAAAGTTTCATTATGTGTCGTAGTCTATAATCTCGATTGTGTTGTGCAATACAAGTTTCACGTTTCTCCAATTGTTACATATGTGAATAAGTTATATAACTCTTCTTGCAACAGATGTTAATGGGTGATAGTCTTATCTCCATCGGATAGAAAGTCTTTCGTTCATCTGTAAGACCAAACAATCATATCCAATATATCTATGATACTTCAAATGAAGAGTTGCCAAATTGATCAGGTGAACAGAGTGAAAGTTTGGACTTTCTGGAAAAACGAGGTGTCAGTCTTCCTCATTACTTGGGAGAATCATCAAGAAAACCACAATTAAATTTCTTGAAAAATACTACAAAAACGCAAAAAGGCCCAACAGTGAACAATTCTAACAATTTTTCAGGAACTGATAACCTGCAGAGCAACCGTTCCAAGTCAACACCAAATATACATATATGTATGTATGCGATACAATGCGATACAAATGCAGTGGTAGTACTATGGGTTTGTACGCGGAACAAAACCCGGTTCGCGCCGCAATCGCGTTTAATTTCAAAGTGTGGTTTCGTCGTGAATAACACCTTACTTGTCTCCCTTTGCATCGCTCCTTTCCCCGTTGGTCATGTTATTGAGAAAGGTGCCTCTGGGGGTTCCCTTCATACAGGCTCCGAGGACATCCCTGCTACGCCAGTTTGCTCCATTCGCTCGTCAGCTCTCGACGAATTTGTCCAGAACTACTGGCCGCTCCAGTCGGCTCGTATTCACCACAAACTCGAGTCTGATATCGGAGAAGTTCTTCTCCAACCGTCTGATATCGACATCAAGCATTCTTCTGAATGCTACCAAGGATCAGTCAGCAGCTGTTTCCAAGGCTGCCGCTAAGGCTGCCACCAAAGCTGCCGCAAAGGAGGAGAGTTTATCACAACTGCGAATCATCAAGGATTTACTGTCTTATCTTTGGCCCAAGAATAAATTCTCCTTCAAGGTGAGAGTCGTTATTGCCTTGTCCTTCTTGATTCTATCCAAGGTGTTGAATGTCCAGGTTCCTTTCTTTTTCAAGTCGATCATTGACGGAATGAACATCGATTGGACAAATGAAATCGGATTTGTCAGTACCATCATTGGTGGTACTATTCTGGCTTACGGTGCTGCTAGATTCGGTGCAGTTATCTTTGGTGAGTTAAGAAACGCCGTATTTGCAACGGTTGCTCAATCCGCAATCAGAAATGTCGCACATAATACGTTCAGACATCTGTTGAATCTCGATTTGGGATTTCATCTATCTAGGCAAACTGGTGGGTTGACAAGAGCCATTGATCGTGGTACTAAAGGTATCTCGTATGTGCTAACTGCAATGGTGTTCCATATCTTGCCAATCACGTTTGAAATCTCTGTTGTATCTGGTATCTTGACTTACAATTACGGTTATCAATTCGCTGCTGTCACTTTATTTACAATGATTGCCTACTCGATGTTCACCATCAGAACAACCGCTTGGAGAACAGGCTTCAGAAGACAGGCAAACAAAGCAGATAACGAAGCTGCATCCGTTGCATTGGATTCATTGATTAATTTCGAAAGTGTCAAGTATTTCAACAATGAAGGATTCCAAGCTTTGAAATATGATAATGCATTAAAAAAATACCAGGATTCTTCAATTAAAATCGCAACCTCGTTGGCATTTTTGAATTCTGGTCAGAATTTGATCTTCACTAGTGCTCTCACTGGAATGATGTACATGGCAGCTAGTGGTGTTGCTAATGGCTCATTAACAGTTGGTGATTTGGTCCTGATCAATCAATTGGTTTTCCAGTTGTCCGTCCCTTTGAACTTTCTAGGATCAGTCTATAGGGAACTAAAACAAAGCTTATTGGATATGGAGACTTTATTCACTTTGCAAAAGAATGAGATTTTGATTAAGAATAAACCAGATGCGAAACCGTTGATGTTGACTAAGGGTGAAATTAGATTTGAGAATGTTAATTTCGGATATCATCCAGATCGTCTGATCTTGAAAAATGCAAACTTTGTTATCCCTGGTGGTCAAAAAGTCGCTATTGTGGGTCCTTCTGGAAGTGGTAAATCTACCATTTTGAGATTGGTTTTCAGATTCTATGATATTCAATCAGGTAGAATCTTAATCGATGGTCAAGATGTACGTGATGTTGATTTAGAGTCATTGAGAAAAGCAATTGGTATTGTTCCACAAGACACACCTTTGTTTAATGAAAGTATACTGGAGAATGTCAGATATGGTAACTTGGAAGCAAGTGATGAAGATGTTTTAAAAGTCATCAGTGAGGCTAAACTGGATAAGCTAATCAAAGATTTACCAGATGGGTTAAGCACTATTGTTGGTGAAAGAGGTATGATGATTTCAGGTGGGGAAAAGCAAAGATTGGCAATCGCTAGACTTCTGCTGAAGAAAGCACCAATTTCATTCTTCGATGAAGCCACATCTGCGCTAGATACCCATACTGAACAATCTCTATTAAAGACAATCAGAAGTGTGTTGAAAGAGACTTCAAATACCAACATCTCGATCGCGCATAGATTGAGAACTGTAGCTGATGCAGATAAGATTATAGTCTTGGATAAAGGTTCGGTCAGAGAGGAAGGTGACCATCAGACACTTTTGAAGAATCCAGAATCGCTTTATGCTGAGTTGTGGAACATCCAAGAGAATTTGGATCTAGATGAGGAGCTTAGAGAGCTGGATGTAAGCAAAGAGAGGGAAATAGAAAACAGATGATGCATTTGTTTCGACGAGTGTGATATGATCAAGGTACATAGTAGTATATATTTTTTTCCCATTAAGCAAACCATAAATATTCTACTTTCTCTACGTAGTGTAGGGATTGAATCCTGCGCTCTTACGGATCTCAGAGACTTCTATCGCACTGCTAACTCTCATGTCTAAACACTTCAGAATCATTTTTTTCCGAGATTCTCGAAAAAGACACCAACCATTATTTAGTAAACAACCCAACAACAACGGTGACCCTAAACTGCTCCTGCGGCCAATTGCAGTCCTTAACATGACATATTTCAAGGAACCAGAGTCTGCTAAATACGAGCGACTGTTGGGGAAGATCACAAATGTATCCCAACTGCATAAATTCATCAACTTGGTTGAAACAACGGAGGATCAAGTACGTAATGATCTCGACGATTTCATAGATTCAAGAAGACATATCCAAGAGAGCAAGAAGTTAGAGCTGGAGAGAACAGAGCTATCTACATCATTGACTGATTCAAGCTCGCTGGTTCAACTCCTGGCAAATTCAGGGTTGTTGGCGTCTAAGATCACGAGCAGAGTGAGATTTCTTGACGCTGAAAGATCAAGAGTTAAAGAAACAGTGGAGTACGTTTCAAAAGTCAAGTCTTTGAGAAGAAACGTGCTTACTGCCAATTCTGCGGTTGAGATCAGGGATTGGGAAAGTGCAGCTAAAGCGATCCATGAGATTGGGCAACTGCCTACAACTGGCGAGTTTATTAATAGCGTGGTCCCATCAACCGACGTTCCTGAAAATCCTGATGTTGTTTTAGCTAAATGGATAGAGGGATTAACTGATGTGTTCAAGAGTGAGTTTGATAAGGCGGCCGAGTCCAAAGATGTTGAAAACTTGACCAAATTCTTTCAGCTGTTCCCATTGATAAATAAGAGTTCAATTGGTTTAGACTGTTATTCCAAATTTATCTGTAATATTATTGCATCTCAAAGCAGATCAATCATCACGAATCAATCACAACAGGATAAGATTGGATTCTATCCAGCAGCACTTATGAAACTACTAGAGATTGTCTCAAAGATGTTGAATCAACATTCTCACATAATTGGAAAATACTATGGGTTAGAACATATGACGGGGATCATAGAGAGAGTTGAAAGGGAGACAGATTCTCAAGCAGGTCTAATAATTGACACTTTCAACGACAAGAGAAACCTGACTAGACTCATTGACGACATCAAGAGTTATAAGTTCCCATATTTATCCAATACATTGCATCAATCAGTCCAATCAAGGTCATCAACCCCTCCTGTTCAAGGCAGAAAAAGTTTCGAACAAAGACCTAGTTATGATGGAGGAATTGGAATATCCCTCATTGAGATCGGTGATCTCACGAAGGAATTCTCCTCGTTGTTAAGATACTGGTCTTTATATTGTAAATTTATTGCAATCAAATGGGATGAATATCACAAATCACCAGAGGAATCATCCAAGCAGAAAAAAGAACTTGAAATACCTAAACCTATCCTCGAGAGTCGATTCAACGAAAAGATCTTATCAAAATTCCTACCTATATTTGAAGCTTTGATGGGTTTCTACATCAAGAGGTCACTAGAAGAATCTTTCCAAATTGAAGACATTCCAAACCTCGACTCATTTTTAGCTTCCAAAAAATCAGTTGAACCGGAAAATCCTCCAGTTTCGTCAATAGTGGAAGATTTCTCGCTGATACTCTCAAGTTCGTTATCACAAGCCGTTGAAACAGGACAACCTACAACTGTCAAAAATCTTGTTTTTGAATTGAAAACTATTGTGGAGCACGATTACTTCAGTATAATATTCAAGAGGTTGAAGGATTTCTATCCAAGGTCAGGCACAGTTCTTTCTTTATCCACCACCACAGCTGCGCAATTCCAACAGCAACAGCAAAAACAACAGCATAACCTAGGTAGCATTTTCATGAGGGGTGCTAATGCATTGAATCAGATCGCCAGTGGTGATGAAACCAGGTTGCACACATTTATTATCCTACTGAATAGTTTACAACTGAGTCAAAATTATTTCACAAAACTGATCAACCAAAACATCACAAAATTACCAAAGAACTTTTCGTTTGGATCTGATTCAGAAAGATTAGAAACAATTCTAACCAATTTAAACGAAGGGTTCAATAAAAAGATCTCGGATAATCTCAAAGAGAATGTTAACATCTTATTCAACCAAGTCTTGAAAAACAAATTGAAAATACTTCTCACGGACTGCTTCAAAGAGACAGATTATTTATTGAGCTCTTTTGACGAATCAGAGAACATAGTGACTCAAAAATTCATATATCAATGGAACCAACTGATGGTGTCATACTACAAGGTGTTAGATCCGAAGATATATGACTTGCTGATCTACACAATAGTATCTACCATTTCAAACCTACTGGAGCGGAAACTTTGGTCTTTGGAAGGTCAAGTAAACGAGCTAGGGTCGATTAAATTAGAAAGAGATTATAGTGGGATAATTGGCGAGATCACCAGCTCACAATACAACCTAAGAGATAAGTTTTTGAGAGTGACTCAAATAGTTATGATCTTAGGATTTGATGATGAAGATGATGAGATCGATTTGAATTGGGTGTTGACGCCAAGTGAGAGACTAAGGGCAAGAGGTCTCAGAGTTGATAGAAAATAATTACATTAAAAGTTCTGAGATTTCCTTACGCTGTTCATTCTATTATATTAATGTGAGTTCGAACTAGAACCGATGTACTTGGAGAAAAAAAAATGGGCAAGTTAACCCCTACACATTTCGTTTTTATCGTTTATGCATTACCTATAAAAGTTATGAATTGATACTCTCTCTGTGTAATACTAATCCCACAAGACTTGATCTTGGTCACTTTTCACTTGCAGCTAGAGTCGAGTTTTCACTAATAGTGTCTTCGAGCGAAGGAACACGTTCTTGAAAGTTTCATTAGATTCAAAAACGCAGTGAATGTATGGAGCAGCGGCAGCAGCCTTTGGCTGTAAAGCACGATCTCGTACCCTCCTGTATAATTAAAAAAAAATGAGAGAAGTTCTTATGTTTGCAGCTCTTGCTCCCGCAGCACCTTCTCCTTCTTTCTCTCTTCTTCAATTTGTATCTCTAAGATGGATTTTTTGTTTTCCTTCTTTGGAGCATTGATTGGTCTATCTGGTCTTATTCTCAGCTTCTCTGGTAACAAATCGAATTTTGGATGTGCTAAATCACAAAATGGACCATCCGGACAGAATCCAGTCAAGTAATTTTGACAAATAATCTTCTTAATGTGTCTGTTCTTACACTTTGGACCGTCTGGGCAGAAACCTCTGGAGTAATTCAAACATTCAGGAATCTTAGTCTGTGGATCAATATGCAAATACTGACATTCGGGAGTCTGTGTGCAGAACCCATTTTTACTAAAGAACAAACATTCGGGCATCTTTCTTAGATTGTACTCGTGAAGAAACTCACAGTGGTCACCTTTCTTACAAAGACCACGAAGCCAATGCTTGCACACAATTTTGTTGGAGAACATTGGTGATACATGCTTGTTATAACATTGATCACCATTGGGGCAACCTCCATGGCCGTTCCAAAATTGACAGACTGGTCTATCTGGATCCAACCCAAAGTTGTGCTCCTGTCTTAGGAAAGGCTCAAACTTGAAATGGTGATTGCTTGTGTCGGGATGTATCACTGACATATTATTGCACTCGAGTTGGAAGGAATGATGGTTGATGTATCGTGAATTACTAAAATGTAATAAATAATCAGTGATGGAGATTTGGAGCGATGGGCTGACATAATCGTTTCTATGGAATTTTCGCGAAGATTCTCTAAGCATATGCTCGTACTGTTCCTAGATGACCGCATCCCCCTGCTAGTGTCATTGCTTGCGCCTTGATTTCCTCGGCTTAAGTCTCACAGTGCTATTGATCAGATATAAAACGGTCTGGCCCTGCTGTTGAGTGGTCCTGCAGGAGTGATATTCGCACCCCTTTTCACCTTCCTTAGAGCGACGAATGAAGAATCCATAATCCTTACATTATTGCTACAGTAATCTCTACTAAATCGGGAATTATCGTCATATTTATTATATTAGTAGTACTAGTAGTAGAATAGAAATAGAAAAATTCTTCATATGTGCTATTCAAACAGCTTAGTGGCTGTACTTTTTTGCATCAAAATACTGAGGAAACTAAATATTAAAGGCAGCAATCAAGAAAGTTAATGCAAAACTCACCTTGAAGCTAGGGTCTTCTAACAGTAGTTGTCTAAGATCGACTCGATCACTTCCAATTCTGACAATTGAAGTCCATGGGACCTGAATGATTCCTCTAGATTGTAAAAATTGGGCTGTCAAAAACACAGACAACGAAATAAATGCTAAGACACTTGATAGTTTACCGATCACAACACCAGCAAAGAGACCAAGTAATGAACCATACGAGAGTTGTTTGTAATGCAGTTTACCTCCAAATCTGGAACGAGTAGGATTATTGACTTTGTTTGGATTAATGACACTATAGTCAGTGTTGATAATTGGTGCTGAGCGAACAGTAACAGCTTCATTCAAAATCTTTGAATGGGTATGCAACAACAAAGCTGAAGTAGCTCCAATTGCCAAACCAAGCTTCGAAGCAGATAGATTCATAGAAGCTTGAGCAGAAGTAGGAGTTCTCGCCGAGTGAGTCGAGAGCCTTCTCCAGAAGGTGCCCTCAAGCGCAGAGCTTGATTTGAAAGTGCGCGATGCCAATCGGAAGGTATTTTGCAAGAACATGATCAAGTTAAAACTTCCCAAAGAAAATGGTAATACAGATTCTTGACAATTCAACTGTTCCACATGGTCTTTGAATTAAGTTTGCTCTTTGTCTATGTGTCAGGGATCTCGGGTGTGGTGCTTACCGAATTTCAACTCACCGGCACGTGATTATTATTTTGATGACTAAGCCTATTCCACTTCCGGGTGCCAGCTTCGGGAAAAAGGGAAACCCTCGGTGCTGAGAGTTACGCTGTGAGCAAATTCTGTGCACAGATGCTGGCCCAACCTGTATCTGCTGGGTTCATTGGTAGAGGCCGCAGCAGACGGAGGGGGGCCTTCTATGTTGATACTTGATTAATATCTGCTGGAGTTTTTAATTCGGAACTCAGCTCTGGAGCAACAAGGCAGCAAGTTGAGTTGAATATGTTACTTTTCTTCCCGGAAATCGCTGTTTCCGGCTATGTTTTGTAGCCGTTCATTTGTATGAGGAAAGTCCGGTTTTTTTTCCCTAAGTAAGGCCAGCACAAATTTCAACTGCGACATTTTACTTCTTTCGGAGCGACATATTTTTTCCGATCAAATTTTTTTTTTTTCTTTTTCATATTTTTTTAACATTTTCGAGTCTCGAGACCTTTTATCGTCTTTGAGATTTTTCGCCAAAATTCGATTTAATTGAAACCCACTTCCGCATTTTGTTCTTTTGTTTCTTTCTTTAGATTTCAGATAATATTTCTTTGGATCTTACAACTTCACTACTCCAAACCAACAAAACTATCGCATCCTGGCATCTTGGCTCCCATACCCAAGAATTCAAGCATCTCATCGCACTCTGTTTACGAAGTCTATTTTTTTTTTTTTGACACAATCACTACTTCATCACGCCTAAAATTTCAAACCCGGTCAATCACAACACAAACTTCACGAGCAAACACCTGCAATAATAATGATAGGTACAGACCAATTCCAAAACAAACATGCGTTGGCTAATACCATGAATCAGCTGCAACCACAGAAAATTTCATCCAACGTTTGGGTGGGCCCATTGAATTCCGTCGCGCAACACGACTTTCTTTCACAAAATAACATCAAGTACATATTCGGTATAATGCCTTCTCATAAATGTTGCTACTACCTAAGAGATCTCACAAACGATAAATGCTGCTGCATATCAATAGATCCAAACTTCAACATCAATAAATTAACTCAAGATGAGGGTGAATGTCTTCTGCAGTTCAACGCTAGATTCACTCCTCATGTGTCACTCTTAACAGAAAATCAAGTGACCAATGCAGTCATTACAAATATCAATTTTCAAAGAATCATGGAGGACTTCCTATTAGTTCTTCACAATATTCAACAAAAGGACCCTTCGGCGGGAATCTTGTTGTTTTCACTGAATGGTAATGATAACTTATTGTCAAGTTTTGTATTGGCTTACATTCTAGACACCATGAATTGTGATGTTCCCGCAAGTTTCAGTTATTTGAGATCAATCAGACCGAGTGTTAAAGACTTTGATGAAATGGGGTTCTATGCTAATGAATTAGTGAAATTCTACATCACATTAAAGGCAAGAAAAAAGTTCAGTCATACTTCGCCAGCGCTTAAGAGCAAAAGATCCGTTATGGATATCACAGATCATGAAGACGCCGAAACTTCGAGCCCTAGAAACTTGAAAAGGGTCATGTAAGCATGTTTAATGAATGTTAGTTTGCTTTTACGTTATATATATGAAAATCTACATTGCAATCGTTAAAATGATTATGAATTAGTACTGTACAAGCTGTAACGATAAATAAAAAATTGCATAACAATGAGAGAAAGTTCCATTATTTCTTCAAGATTGTGACAACATCTTCATCCTCTAGAATATGACTTAAACCAACGTGTTGAGGTTGATGTTTAACACTCGTACCAAACACAACAGCATTCTTGAAATCATCAACCAAACTTTTATGGATAGAATTACAGAAATCCTCCACTGAAGAACGACCATTTCTCAACACAATAGGCTCTGAGAAATCAGGCAGTTTACCCTTTGGTTTGGTATATACACGTACCAAGTTCAGTCTATCCCACATGACTTCTAAAAGATCATCCAAATTCCATTCTTGTTCACTACTGATTGGAACAGCATTTGGAACCCTATTTAACAAATCCAATTCTTGAATACTGAATGAATCAATCTTGTTCAAAACGTAAACGGCAGGGATGTATTTTCTTTGTTGAATTTCTAAAGCATCAATCAGATCATCAACAGTAGCATCCATTCTAAATGAGATATCAGCTGAATTTATTCTATATTCTGACATGACAGCTCTAATTTCATCTTTATCCAGTTTTGTTAAAGGAACAGTGTTTGTCACGTTCAAACCACCTTTATCTTTCTTCTTGATGATGATATTTGGTGGTTCTTTATTCAATCTGATACCAAAACCCTCTAATTCCTTTTCGATGATTTGCTTATGATGTAAAGGTTTGTTGACATCCAAGACAATGAAAATCATGTCACAGGTTCTTGCCACTGCGATAACTTGTTTACCTCTACCTCTACCGTCTTTGGCACCTTCAATAATACCTGGTAAATCCAACATCTGAATCTTAGCACCTTTATATTTGATGACACCAGGAACAGTGGTCAAGGTGGTAAACTCATAAGCTGCAACTTCAGAATGGGTACCTGTCAACTTTGACAATAGAGTAGATTTACCAACAGATGGGAAACCCACAAATCCTACGGTGGCTTGACCAGTCTTTGCCACTTCAAACCCATGGCCACCACCACCACCACCAGAACCTGTTGGTGCAATCAGTTCCCTCTTCAACTTGGCTAATTTAGCTTTAAGTTGACCCAAATGGAACTCTGTATTTTTGTTACGCTGGGTACGCGCCATTTCTTCCTGTTACCACCTGTTAGTATATACTCATATATGATTCCAAGGTCACCGTCTTGAATAATAGCAGTAGCTGAGCCTGATTCCTCATTGATACTTGATGAGCAAGAGTCATCTAGGGCCATACTAGAGCGACTTCATGCCTTGAAACGCTGAAAATTGGATACGTACCTCAATGGACTTGATCTTATCCACGGTAGTCGACATATTAGGCTAATTTCACTGGCTAAACTCTCGATATTCGCTCGATACCTTCAAAAACTTGTCAAATTTGAATCCACAACTTTCCATCAACTTTTTTTTCAGCTTCAAAGAATGTGTCCATAACAAAAAAAAAAAAGATTTTCTTCCGAAGAAACGAAAGAAAAAAATAGCTGAAAAATCGTGTGGATTTCGAAGGTGATTTATTCAAATAAACTGATTTTGCAACTATGGCGAAAGGTAAAAAGGGAAAGAAAGGTGGTGATAACTGGGATGACGATATTGAAGGTGAAACTCCAGCTTCTTATGAATTAGGTACTCCTGAAGTTGAATCTGCCACCGATGACGCTGCTCCATCTCCAGGTCCAGCGGGCCCAATTGAGGCAAGTGAAGACGATTTTGGAGGCGATTTTATGTCTGCTTTGAAAAAAAACAAGGACAAGAAACAGACTAAAGAAGCAGAGACTCCAAAGGGTAACGGTAATGGTCCAGTTATCAAGTCCAAGAAAGAGAAGGAAAAGGAAAAGAAGGAGAAAGAGAAACAACGTAAGAAAGAATTAGCTGCTAAAAAGAAGGCTGCTCAGAAAGAAGGCAAAACCGTGAACTCTCAGGCTTCAACCCCTGCTCCTGCTGAAGAAGAAAAAGTCGAAGAAGCTCCAAAGGAGGCTGCAGGTGCCAAAGGTAAGAAAAAAGTTCCAGCTGGTTTAGCAGCTTTGAGACGTCAATTGGAATTGCAAAAACAAGCCGAAGAGGAAGAACTTCTCCTACAAGCAGAAGAAGAGCGTCTTGAAAAAGAAGAGCAGGAGAAGCTTGCTAAGGAGGAAGAAGCTAAAGAAGCTGCCAGAGCTATAAAGAGAGAAAAGGAAAGATTGAAGAAGGAACAGTTGAAAGCAGAGGGTAAATTGTTAACCAAGAAGCAAAAAGAAGAGAAGAAACTATTAGAGCGTCGTCGTGAGGCTCTATTAGCTTCCGGTAACGTTGTCGTTGAAGGTTTACAAAGTCAGCCATCTGATGCTCCAAAGAAGAAAGTCGTCTATGGTAGCAAAAAGAAGAAGAACGTCAAGAAAGAGGCTGAAGAAGCTGCTTCTGCTTCTGCTGAAGCTAAGAAGACTGTAGAGCAAGAGGATGAAGCATTCGTCGATGACTGGGAGCAGTTAGCATTAGAAGACGACGAACCAGCCGCGGAAGACTGGGAAACCGCTGATGTTGAAGATGAAGAATCTAATGCCGAAAGCACACCAGCCGTTGAAGAAACCTCTGAAGAATTGGAGGCCAAAGGAGCTGCAACTGAAGCTCAAATCAAAGTTGCTGAAGCACAAGCCGCTGCCGAAGCCGCTGTCGCTGCTGCTGCACCTGTCTCTCTAAAGCAAGTTTCCAAGAAGAAAGACCACAAGAAGGACACCAAAGAGAACGATTTACGTTCCCCAATTTGTTGTATTTTGGGTCATGTCGATACTGGTAAGACCAAATTGCTAGATAAGATTCGTCAAACTAATGTTCAAGGTGGGGAAGCCGGTGGTATTACTCAACAAATCGGTGCAACCTATTTCCCAATTGATGCCATTAAACAAAAAACTGCAGTTATGGCTAAGCACGAGAAGCAAACTTTTGATGTTCCAGGGTTATTAGTCATTGATACTCCAGGGCACGAATCTTTCTCCAATTTACGTTCAAGAGGTTCCTCATTATGTAACATTGCCATTTTGGTTATTGATATCATGCATGGTTTAGAACCACAAACCATTGAATCCATCAGATTGTTAAGAGAGAGAAAAGCTCCATTTATTGTTGCATTAAATAAAATTGATCGTTTGTACGATTGGCAAATAACTCCAAACAACTCTTTCAGAGATTCTTTCAACAAGCAATCAAGAGCCGTCCAACAAGAATTCGAAGACAGATACACTCAAATCAAAGTTGAATTAGCTGAACAAGGTTTGAACTCCGAATTGTATTTCCAAAACAGAAACATGGCTAAATACGTTTCCATTGTTCCAACTTCTGCTGTCACTGGTGAAGGTGTTCCAGATTTGTTATGGTTGTTATTAGAATTGACCCAGAAGAGAATGTCAAAACAATTGATGTACTTGTCTGAAGTTGAAGCTACTGTTCTTGAAGTTAAAGTTGTTGAAGGTTTAGGTACCACCATCGATGTTATCTTATCCAACGGTTACCTAAGAGAAGGTGATCGTATAGTGTTATGTGGTATGAATGGCCCTATAGCGACGAATATCCGTGCATTGTTAACTCCTCAGCCGTTAAGAGAACTACGTCTGAAATCGGAATATGTCCATCATAAGGAAGTTAAAGCTGCTTTAGGTGTTAAAGTCGCTGCCCATGATTTGGAGAAGGCCGTTTCTGGTTCTAGATTGTTAGTTGTTGGTGAAGATGATGATGAGGAGGAAATGATGGAAGAAGTGATGGACGATTTAACCGGTTTATTGGATTCTGTTGACGCTTCTGGTAAGGGTGTTGTTGTTCAAGCTTCCACTTTAGGTTCTCTAGAAGCCTTATTAGATTTCTTGAAAGATATGAAAATTCCTGTTATGTCTATTGGTTTAGGTCCAGTTTACAAACGTGATGTTATCAAAGCTACCGCTATGTTGGACAAAGCAAAGGAATTCGCTGTTATGTTATGTTTTGATGTTAAAATTGACAAGGAAGCTGAGCAGTATGCTGAACAAGAAGGTGTTACAATCTTCCGAGCTGATATTATTTATCATTTGTTTGATGCCTTCACTGCGTACCAACAGAAACTATTGGAGGCACGTCGTAAAGACTTCTTGGAATATGCTATCTTCCCATGTGTCTTGAAGACTGTCCAAATCATTAACAAACGTAATCCTATGATTATCGGTGTTGATGTTGTTGAGGGTTCCCTAAGAATCGGTACCCCAATCTGTGCTGTTAAGCTTGATCCAGATACCAAACTTAAAACGACAATGGTTTTGGGTAAGGTGACATCTTTGGAAGTCAATCACAAATCAGTTGATCAAGTTAAGAAGGGTCAAACCAGTGCCGGTGTTGCCGTTCGTTTGGATAATCCATCTAGTGCCCAACCAGTTTGGGGTCGTCATGTTGATGAAAAGGATCCATTGTATTCTTTGGTTACTAGAAGATCTATTGATACATTGAAGGATCCAGCTTTCAGAGATCAAGTCTCAAGAGATGATTGGTTATTGCTACGTTCATTAAAAGCCGTATTTGACGTTAAATAATGACCTTAATGATTCATATTTTTGTTCCATCATTATTTTTTAGTGATCATCGCGTGTATATTTTCAAAGAGTTTTCAGAAAGTTTTAAAAAAAGTAGGATTCAATAGTAGTTAGTCAAAAATCTATATGCATTTTCTTTTCTTATATAATTAACCAATTAATATAAAAACTTTTTTATTATACAAAATATTCAGAACAGACCCTAGATCAAAAGCAATGTTACAAATTGAACTAGTCAGTCTAGTTAAGAACTAGCTGGCATTTTAGCCAGCAAATCAAAACTACCAGTACCAACACCAGATAATTTACCCATAACAATACGAGCTGATGGTGATTCTAATTTTTCACGATCATTATCCAACACGGCTTTGGTCAAGAATTGCAATGTGGTTTCGTAAGACATTTTCAGGAAGGATGATGTTGATGAGTCTATACCTTGACGGTTGAAAGCCAAATATGAACCCTCTCTGGTCATCATATCACCAATCAAATCCAAATGACGTCTGGAAACGGAAATAGCATAACGACCGAAAACGTTTTGGATTTCATTGACAATGGTATTTCTTGCAGCTTCAACACCGTAAACGCGTAAAACAGCGGCAATGTCATTAGAACTGATGTTATTGACATCAATGAAGTCATCTTGATCCCACATGGCTTGGAAGTTAACACCCTCTGTCGTTAGAACACGCTTACCATTTTCTGGTTGAGGATGTAGACAACGACCGATGTTTGGAACTTCTTTGACAACGACTCTACGGCAAACATCTTCAACAATGTTAACCATCAATAATTTTTGAGTCTCTGGAGCCAACTCTAATCTGAAGTTACACCATTTACCACTTTTATCGTCAAAGTTGAATTTGGTAACCATATTGTGAGCACCAATGACACCTGATTGACGGTCTCTAGCAGATTTGGATAATTCCCCATTGGAGAGATCATCATCGTCTTCTTTTTCTGAATCAGAATCAGGTTCAGAGTCCAAATTGAGATCCTCATCTGATGAAGCTTCAGCTCTTCTCATTGTTTCGATCTCATCTTCATCTGGTTCGTCGTACGAAACAGCTTCGTTTCCCTTAGAACGATCTCTGTCATCATCCGCGTTGGTATCTTCATTGGAACGTGATACAACAGCTGCATCAGTCTGTGATTGTGGAATAGCTTTACCAACTTCAGGTAATGACGCCGATATGCTCTTCTTTTGTTTCTTGACCTCTTTAGTAATTTGGAATTCCAATGTTTTCAAAAATTTCTCAACAAAGACCTGTTCTAATTGTTCTTTAGAAACATCATATTCTTCGTGGTAAGAATCTGAATCAAAGAATTCGAAATCAATGTCGTAAGTCTTACCACGATTTTCAGCAGAGTCACCAGAAGTTTCGGTAACACGAACCGTATCGACCAACTCCGATAGGACAACTTTAGCCACTGAACGACAGAAAGCATCTGCTTGTTCATCAGAAACTTCATCTTTGATTGGCAAAGTCATTTGTGGGGTCTTAATAGAGGACGAAGCTGTCATAATGATTTCCCTCATACGAGGAATACCTAAAGTAACATTAGCAGCACCGTGACCAGCAAAATGGAAAGTGTTTAATGTCATTTGAGTAGATGGCTCACCAATAGATTGGGAAGCAATGATACCAACAGATTCACCAGGGTTGATTAAGGACCGCATGTATTTCAATTGCATCAAAACACGGAATTTCTTATCATTGATGTCAGAACTCTTGAACAGAGATTTGTTGTTTTCAATAAAGTCATCCAATTTAGATTCGAATTTTTCCGAAACGGAACCAAGGTATTTAGATGGATTAAAGATGGATAAAGCTGGGTCGTATTTGGTGGATTGATCGTAATGTGGCAAATTTTTGCATTTTTTCAAACTCTTCTTAACTTTCTTGGAGTATTTGACAGCAGATTCGGTATCCAAATGGTTAACTAATGCAGATGGATCGTACTTCTGTAGCATAGCATCATAGTTATCGAGACAGAACTTGAATTGATTCATATGTGATTCCTTAGTAACATCAACTGCATCACCACCGTATAAGAATTGAATCAAAGTACCATCACCATCTCTGATGGAGTTATCGTATGAAACGTGAACACCTTCTAATTGTTTGGTCAAACAACGTTGTAAATAACCGGATCTAGAAGTTTTAACAGCGGTATCAATTAAACCTTCACGACCAGCCATACAATGAAAGTAATACTCTTGAGGTCTGATACCAGAGTAGAAACGACCTTTGATATAACCACCAGCACGAGCATCTGTTTCATAAGGTTTGAAAGAAGGTAAGGTCTTACCACTGACCATTACAGGAACACGTCTACCTTCTAAGGCTTGTTGACCTAACAAACACATAATTTGGGAAACATTAACATTAGAACCTTTAGCACCTGACAAGGCCATTGCTTGCATAGAGTTGTACGGGAACCTTTTCATGGTACCACCTGGAACACACTTGGCAACAACTTGAGAGGTAATTGTGTTAACTTTAGATTGAGTAACAGCATCTAGAATACCAGATTTGTTATCATTACGGTAGACTTCCTCCAAACGTTTCAAGAATTCTGGATCTTGCACTTTAGTATCTTTATCTAGGTTAGTGACTTCAGCAGCTGCCAAACGACCAACATCAACAGAGGTCATCAAGATTTCAGATCTCCATTGGTTACCTTCTTCAGTCAAACGTAAATCATCCATACCACAAGTGAATGCGGTGTTTTGAATGTAATTGGTGAATAATCTACCTAAGACAGATAATGATTTGCCCGCAACAGTTGGGCCATAGACTTCGTGCAAAGAATGAACAATACCATATTCAGAAGCACCATACTGAGATTTGTCTAAGATACCACATAGTAGCTCACCGTTTCTAAACAAAACTTCATTCTCTTTAGAACCTTTACCCCAGTAGTCATTTTTAATCTTGTTCTTGGATAAAAGGTTGATACCTGGCATATCAGCAGGAGTAATGTTCAACAAAACAGTAGTTATGATTTGCTTACCTGTCCATAGTGGAACAGGTTTGAAAACAGCTGGAGGAACAGTGATTAATTTAGATCTTGTAGCATGACCATCTTCAGGACGAACACAACCGTAAACATATTGTTGATATTCTTCTCTAGTGAAGAATGAATCCTTATTAGTGATCCAAACACCAGCAGAAATATGATCTTGAATCAAACCTCTTAATGGGGAACCAGATGTTGAAGTTAGGTACTGTGAATCAGTATTAGCTAAGTGCAAAGCTTCAGATTTTGCGTTTTCATTTTGTGGGAAATGCATGTTCATCTCATCACCATCGAAATCTGCGTTATAAGCATTGGTGTTAGCATAATGCAATCTCAATGTCTTTTCACCTGGCAACACTTTAACTTTATGACCCATCATGGAAGCTTTATGTAGAGTTGGTTGACGATTCATCAAGACAACATCATCGTTCTTAATATGACGGAAAACTTTCTTGTTTAATACATGTGAGGTATTACCAGTTGGAGTTAACAGTTGATTGGCTAATGCTTTTCTTTGATCTAAAGTCATTCCGATTAAAGAAACCAATGAACCATCCTCGTTTTGAATTTGGATCGCACCAGGCCATTTATCAGGACCATTGATAACAGCTTGACGTAACTCAGCAGCATTATGAGCTGTCACTGGTTCAGGGTATGTCAATTTGACAGCAAAAACAGGTGGAACACCAATTTGATTTGTTTCAATGTTTGGATCAGGAGAAATAACAGAACGGGCAGCGTAGTTCACACGTTTACCCATCATATGTTTTCTGAACAAACCTTCCTTCTTTTCTAAAGCCTGTTTGATACCTGGAACTGGATTTCTTGAGGCAGAAGCGTTTTGATTTTTGGTAGAATCCATAAGACCGTTAACATCATTCTGCAATGTGACAAATGCGTTCATCAATCTGTTAAAGGTAATCTTTCTTTCATCAACCGTAGATTTGTCCTTTTCAACATTTGAAATTTGCTCATTCAAATCTCTGATTAACAATGAGGTATTTAATACCTTAGACAACAGTTCATTTTGAGAATTTTCATGAATCTCATCGCCTAGTTTAGATGGTAGTCTGAATCTAGTTGGAGGAACGACAACAGCTTGCAAAAAGAATAACTCAGAAGTAACTTTATCCTTTGAAGAAGGTCTTGCATGGAACAAGTAATGAATAACTTCATGTTCTTTCTTGAAAACAGCACGCATGATGTTTCTAACCTCCGTACTCAGTACATATTTCGAGCCTGTTGCTGGAGCTGATAATGGGGCAGTTTCTGGTGTATCAATATCCATAGCTTCATCGTTGGATGATTTATTCTTGTTCATATTTTCACGAGAAAGACCTTTCAATCTGTTGTTAACCAGTTGTTTCTGTGTTAACGGTTGTTCAAATAATTTGGTAAAGCCATCCTTTCTGAACTTTGGAGAGAACATTTTACAGTTATCACACTTTGGTCTTGCGAGTAACTTTTTGTAAAACTCATGAACAAGAGCTTTACGTTCTTCGTTAACAGATGTTGTTTGAATACCATGTGCAGTAGTTCTACCTTCACTGAGAGCTTTAGCAATGGCAGTATCGACAAACAATTGTCTCTTTTCTTTCAGTTCAGAAATAGATTTAGGATCCTTCTGGGCCTTGGAAGAGAAGCCTTCTTCTTCATCTTCGTTTTCATCAAGATCGACAGCACCTTCAAGACGAATATCATCAAAATCTATAGATTCAGCCAACAGTCCATGCTGGATCAACTTCAACTTCAAAGAATAACGGTGGACTTCCAACGAAGCTAATTTGAATTGATGACAGAAAAGACAAGTAGATCTTAAAAAGATGTATAGCTGATTAAAAAATAGCGGATTGTAGACAGGAATAGGAAGCTCGATGTGTCCCTGGTGTCCTGGACAGAACTTATCATCTAAACCACAGGTGGCACACTGGTTTCGGAGGAAGGCACCTAGCGCTAAATCATACAAACCACTTGATATAGGATGTCCTAAATTGTCAAAAACAGTTGGGTTGATAATCTGTTTGGCAGAGAGCTTTCTAACCTCATCGGCAGAAAGCACACCAAAGTCAACAGATGCAATCTCGGAACCGACTGGCTTAGAGATATCCATCGCGAGCGTACTTTGGTTGATCCTGTTTTGATTCTAATGGAAGCTCTTTCCTCTGAATTTTTGTCAGAAAAAATTTGAAAAAAAAATAAAGAAAAAAAAAAAAAAAAAAAAAAAAAACAGTTGGTTGCGGGTAACCTCATCAACAAGCATTTAGAGGCTCGTAACCATTGTCCGGAACTCGAACAAAATGTCCCCGGAAGTTCCTCCTTGTGAAAATCTCAGTGGAAAAGTTTTGTTTACCTTTTGTCTGATCTTCACCAACAAATATCCTAAAAACAGTATCAAAGCAGCTCTTGTCTCCGAAATTGCTCCATTCTCTACTCTTATACACGCAGGAGAATACCCGCAGCTCAAATACCAAGAAAAGCTTCCTGAAACACCAATTGGCAGTCGTTTGAAACACAGTTGCAACTATGTTCACGAGCTCGGGATCCACTTTTGGCTCTGGAAATGCATTCTCCGCCAACAATAACAGTGCAAGCAGTCCTTTCGGAACCAAGCAAGCTTCACCATCCCCTGGTTTGTTTGGAAATAGCGCAACCAACAACACCCAATCCACTGGCCTGTTTGGAAACAATCAACAGCAGCCTGCCACTGGAGGTTTATTTAATAACAACAGTTCACAAAATACCAATACATCATCTGGTCTCTTTGGTTCAGCTAATAACCAAGCTAATACTTCATCCGGTGGATTATTTGGAAACAACAATAACAATAGCAACCAAGCTTCTAGTACCAATGGTGTTGCCTCCACCAACGTGAGTTCGCCGGCTGGAGGTCTCTTCGGAAATTCAAGTGGAAATAATAATGCATCTTCTGGGGGGCTGTTTGGTGCTAAGCCAGCTACCAGCAATCAGTTTGGAACCTCAAGTAATCAAACGCCTTCAACCGGTTTGTTTGGAAACAACTCTGCCCAAGCTAAACCAACTGGTGGACTTTTTGGGTCATCAAATACTACTAAACCATCATTGTTTGGAAACTCATCGACTACATCCAGTCAACCACCTGGAAATTTATTTGGGAACAGTTCAAACCTCAATAATACTGCAGCTGGGACTCCGGCCAAGCAATATAATTTCAAAGATCTACCGAAATCGTTAACCGACTCCATAAAGTCCAACAAGACGACCAACAATAGTACAGGCTCCAGGAAAAGAAGTATTTCAAATGCAAACTCTATACCTGGATCGGTTGTTAATGCTAGATCATCCTTATTGGAGAGATTTTCAGCTCGTTTCAATACATTTACAGCAGACAAGGAGTTCAGTGCAGAAGGTTTATTTTCTCCAAAGAAAGACTTGATTCAATCTGCACTCGTCCCAGACCAAACGACTACCTTAGCCTCAGGTCCTAAAAGATCTTTCAAATCGTTTAGCTCAGGATTCAGTGCTTCAAAGAGAAGGGGACCTAACTTATCTGCCACTAGTGACTTTTTGAGGTTAGAGCTAGACCCAAGTAGAACTGAGGCAAGAAGGTTGAAGATTTTTGGTGAATCCGGTGGCGCTCAGAAGGTTAGAATTCTAGGGAGAGAGCCTGAAACTGTGTCATCCATTAAAGACAACACTGAGGCCCAAGCTGAAAATCTTAATGAGAAGGCACCAGAAGATAAGAACGGTCCTACGGAAGAACATAAAGCAGAACAGGAAACAGAATCCAAGCATCAAGAAGATGCACCTGCTGCGTCAGAAGATGTCGACTATTGGTGCTCCCCATCAATTAATGAACTATCATCTTTCTCATTGAGACAATTATCAGAGGTCCCAGACTTCGCTATTGGAAGAAAGGGTTATGGTACGATACATTTTGAATTACCTGTTGATCTAACTGCCTTTTGGTCAGATTTATCTGGCTATCTGTTTGGAAATGTTGTCAGATTTAACAGAAACAAAACCGTTGAGGTTTATCCTAATGGTAGTGTCCCATTGGGTACTGGCTTGAATGTTCCTGCCACAATAACTCTGGAAAAGGTTTTCCCAACCAGGAAGAATGGTAAGAAAAAGTTAGACAATTTGACTGTCAATGATGGCGAATTGAGAATATTTGTCAAAAGACTAAAGGAGTTGAACGACATGGAGTTCGTTGCTTATGATCCGATCAACGGATCATGGACTTTCAAAGTTGAACACTTCAGTATATGGGGGTTGGTGGATGATGATGTGGTTGTTGTGGATGCTAAACCAGAAACGTCCAAAACAGCGGAGGAGAAGCCCAAATCACTTAGCATTGCCCCATCTGCCACAGTGAAGGTTTCAAAGGGACCATTTCAGACTACACCACAAATTCCTTCGAAGAGAATCAAAGCAAGAAACTCAAATGAAGATACATTTGTTTTCAGAAAGAGAAGACAAGACAAGTCATTCAATTATGACACAAGCTTTAGAATGCCTGGTAGTTTTATCCTGGACGATGATGAGGATGAAGAAGACTTGGGCTCTTATGAGCTTTTAAAGGAAGAGAACAATATTTTAGAAAAGAATGAAGATCTTTCGAGTGACGATGACCTTGTGTTAGAAAATGAACAGATTCCATCTAATTTTGATTATGAAGGCGAGGACTCATTATTAGAGGAGGATGAACTAGCTGGATACCAAGAAAAGCAATTTGAACCTACTGACGTTGAAGCGAGAGACTTTGAATACCTGAACAATGACCTAAATTTGCCCGTTTCTGAGGATTGGGATCAACAATTGGAGCTATCGTCACACAAAAGTTCTGCCTTCAATGAAGCTTTTAAGGCAACAACTCGAGCTGATGCTCCTTTTTCCAAGGGCTTTTCTCCTGCTGAGTTAGATAAGTTACTGTTTGGTGATTTTACAAAAAGTTTGAAACCTAAAGAGTGCATAGAGAAAAACCAAAAAGCTGAGAAGTTCACTTCTTTCAAGTTCTTCCCTGATCGTGGTCTAATCATTAAAGATTCTATTTCTGATTCAAGTGTTGTTACCAATCAGGTCTCAAGTTTTTTCGATGACTCGGACCAAACGTTTATCAAAGCTGTTTTTAAGGAACATATCAAGCAATCAAAGATTGCCCAAAGAAAGAATTCATTCCCCTTAGTTGCTCCAAACAAAAAGTTGGATTTCAAATTTATCACCAAGGTTTTTGAGAGTCATCCTGAGTTCAAAGTGACTTCGATCTGGAAGTTAGCATCAGTTATCTTTGATGCAAGGGACTTACCAGGTGAAGTTCAGAATGTCAAAGATTCCGGGGTTATCAACCGTGTCTTAGATATTAAACATCGTGAGGGTCTATTAGGCTGGCTTACAAACGAAATACAGGATGAAATTGACAGTCAGTTCAGCAAGAGCTCGGATTCCTTCGAGAAAATCTTTCTGTCATTGGTCTTGAACAATATCTCAGATGCTTCTAAATTTGCCTTCAAATCACAAAACGCTCATCTATCAGTATTGATTACATTATTGGGCTCGAATGACCCTGAAGTTAGATATAGTGCTACTAAACAGATCGAATATTGGCAAAACAATTCCATCCTCCAGACAATTCCAATCAATTTGTTGAAAATATACTATCTACTAAAAGGTGATCCTATTCATTCAGACTACTACATTGATGTGCTAGAAAACTTGTCATGGAAAGCTAGGTTGAGTCTGCTGCTATCTTACGGAGATATAAATCAATCACTATCTACTCTATTAACCACATTTATTGAATCGAAGGCATCCTCAGACATTCCTGACATTGACAGAACTCAATTCTTACTTCTGAAATTATTTGTGAGCAAACAGAGCGACAAATACGACCTGAAAGAAATCTTCACTTCTTTGAACAATGGTGGGAAACTTGATGTTAGTTTGCAGTGGTACATCTTCGAGATTTTGATCAGATCAACCAAACAACTAACCTTTGGTGCTGGTGACTCAAATTCTGTGGTTGGTGATGAGTTAACTTCGTTATATGCTGAACAGTTGATTTCGAGTGAATTATATCAAGAAGGTATATTTGTTTTATCCCATTTACATGATGATGAGCAAGTCAACTCATTAATCTCCAAATTGATTGCTGTTAATATCGAGAAGTTTTCCAAAATTGATGGATTACTACACAATTTGACAACTTTGCTGAAGGTTCCTACGAGATTGATTATTGAATCAAAAGCCCTATATTATTCATCTACTGGTAACATCTGGAAAGAGGTCTCTTACTTCTTAGATGCTGAAAATTTCGAAGAGGCACATAAGACTATCATTAATAAGGTTGCCCCTGCTGCTGTTATAAATAACGGGCCAAAGCTGAAATTTTTGGAAGAACTTATTGCAAGATTTCCTGAGCAACATTCGATCAAGGACTGGAACATCGGCCTATTGGTTTATAAAAATTATATTCGGTCGATCAGATTCAACAACGAAAGCTCTTTGAGGTATTTGGTGGATAACTTGCCACATGTTAAACAGTCAAATTTCAAGATCAAAGTTGCAGTGAGATTAATGTCAAAGAAAGTCGCTACCAGATTAGTCGAACTTTCTCGCTCTGAAGGGCAATCATTGTTAGAATTAGACAAACAAAAGATCTTGAAATTACCATTAGGCGAAGATGCTCCTTCGTTTGCCAAAGATTTTGCAGTTGAATATTTCAAGCAGATCTTAACTGGTGTTTATAACTAGCATAAAACATTGTACAGTATAGTATAGTACTAGAATAAATATTAAAAACTAATCAGACCGGTATTAGATGAATTGTAGATGACAATGTAAAAGTGATTTACGTTATCAGGCTGATATCAAGATGCATGGATTGAATAAGTGTGTCTCATAGTGAGTCAATCAAAGTGTCAACGACGTCTAATATGGCAGTTGAAGCAGGCGAGTCCGGATATAGATCCAAGAAACTTTCTCCAGCGTCACAGGCCTTACCTATTCTTGGATCTAACGGAACAGCACCCAAGAATGGGATGCCAAATTCTTTTGCTAATTTTTCCCCACCACCAGTCGTCGGTTTGAAAATTTTGGATTCTCCCTTACAATTAGGACAAACAAATCCTGACATATTCTCAACCAATCCTAGAATTTTTATATTCGCCTTCTTGCAAAAATCTATCTCTTTACGAACGTCTAAAAGTGCGACTTCTTGAGGTGTTGTGACAATTAAGGCACCATCGATTCCTGATTCTTTCAGGTAGTTGTTAACCGATATATGTTCATCAGATGTTCCTGGAGGCGTATCAATGATCAAATAATCTAAATGGCCCCAGTCCACATCTTTCAAGAACTGTTTGATCAACCCGTTCTTTTTTGCACCTCTCCATATTATAGCAGAATCTGATTTTGGTAACATAAAGCCAATAGACATCATCCCTAGGTTATCGTTAACATACACAGGAGTCCAGCCTGAATTAGAGCTATGTATACTCTCACCCTCTGCGCCCAACATCTTCGGTAAAGAAGGACCACAGATATCTAAATCCATGGCGCCAACTTCTAAATCTGGGTCAGCAGCTAATGCCCAGGACAGCATGGATGTGAAGGTTGATTTACCTACACCACCTTTCCCAGATAAAACAAGGATCTTGTGGTCTATATTCGCTAATCTCTTGTTTATTATTGGAATATCTGGATCTGGTCCCTTCGGAAGAGACTCACATATTTCTTGATTGGCACAACCTTCACAGGCATCACCTTTACCAGCATTTTCCGACTCTGGGCCGGGACAGTGCTCTGGTTCTGGCTCTTTTAGCTGCAAATCATCGTATGGGTTGTCCACGGGTAGAGTCTGTGGAGAAACAACTGTCATTGTGTGTATCTTTGAAAGTTTGGTGATAGGTTACTGTTAGACTTCCTGATAATGATTAGAAATTGACTCAAAAAAAAAGAAAATGCCAATAACACATTATTACGTAATGCAGAGAACTTAGTCTGTGCTGCAAACCAATGTTTTTTCCAAACTGGTTGACTGCCTAATTAGGAATATCTGGGTATATCAGCGCCAGCGGCCGTGGCGATTCGAGTTTCGAAAAAAAACAAAGCGTGTTTTTGCTCGAGCTCACTTGAACATACCGATAACACAACAGCCTGGTATTCCTTAATCTAAACCATTGTACTTAGTGAACCTCAAGGTCCTGAGCTCAGATATTACTATGGCTAGGCTAGATATAATGACTGATACAGCTGAAACCTCGGAGAATGTGAGTCTTGATGATCCGTTACGCGTCATTTGCAGTACTAACAATGTTCAACATAGGAATCTCCAGATTACGAAGTGAAATACGACACCCTGAATCAAAAACAGAAGAAGTACTTTGTTGATCCAGCAAAGTCTAAATTCAACGTCCAAGAAACGGCCAAAAGGTTCAAATATCTGCTGGGTTTGACAAGTTTATTCTCTCACTTCATTAACACTAAGGCGGAGAAAGATCCAAGGTTCCGCGAGGTTTTGAATGTGATTGAAACTGATTCCAAAACTCCTTCAAAGGGAAAATCCACTAACCATAGAAGACGTAAAACTGAGAAAGAGGAAGATGCAGAGTTACTTCAAGAACAGGTGGAATCACCAACGTTTGTTGAATTTACTGAAAGTCCAGGTTATATCCATGGTGAATTGAGACCGTACCAAATCGCTGGTTTGAATTGGCTAGTCTCTTTACATGAGAACAATATTTCTGGTATTTTGGCTGATGAAATGGGTTTGGGTAAGACGTTGCAAACTATTTCATTCTTGGGTTATTTACGTTACATCAAAAAAGTCAATGGTCCTCATTTAGTCGTGGTTCCAAAATCGACTTTGGACAATTGGTCAAGAGAGTTTGCCAAGTGGACTCCTGATGTCAACACTTTTATTCTACAAGGTGACAAAGAACTAAGGGCAGATTTGATCAAGAATCGTTTGCTAACTTGTGATTTTGACGTCTGTATCACATCCTATGAAATTGTCATTCGTGAGAAGGCGCACTTCAAAAAGTTCAACTGGGAATACATTGTCATTGATGAGGCTCATAGAATTAAAAACGAGGAGTCCATGCTATCACAAATCATCCGTATGTTCCATTCCAAAAACAGGTTATTGATCACCGGTACTCCGTTACAAAATAATTTACATGAATTGTGGGCTTTATTGAACTTCATTCTTCCTGATGTCTTCTCTGACTCTGAAACTTTTGATCAATGGTTCTTAGCTTCAAACGATAATACACCAGATCCTAGTGTATCTCAAGAAGAAAAGGAGACCTTAAGACAAGATCAAGTCGTTGAACAACTTCATAAGGTATTGAAGCCTTTCTTACTGCGTCGTATCAAGAATGATGTGGAAAAATCGTTATTACCAAAGATCGAAACCAACGTTTACGTTACCATGTCAGAGATGCAAAAGAATTGGTACAAAAGCATACTGGAGAAGGACATTGACGCCGTCAACGGTGCAAATGGTAAGCGCGAGTCGAAAACCAGATTATTGAATATAGTTATGCAATTGAGAAAATGCTGTAACCATCCCTATTTGTTTGATGGTGCTGAACCGGGTCCACCATATACAACCGATGAACATTTGGTCTACAATTCTAAAAAACTAGAGGTTTTGGATAAGCTGTTGAAAAAATTCAAAAAAGAAGGCTCAAGAGTCTTGATCTTCAGTCAGATGTCAAGAATGTTGGATATTCTAGAAGACTACTGTGTCTTCAGAGATTACCAGTACTGCCGTATTGACGGTCAGACTGAACATTCTGATAGAATCAGCGCCATTGATGAATATAATAAGCCTGATTCTGAAAAGTTCGTCTTTCTGTTAACCACCAGAGCGGGTGGTCTAGGTATCAACTTAACTTCTGCAGACATTGTGGTCTTATATGATTCGGACTGGAATCCACAAGCTGATTTACAAGCTATGGACAGAGCCCATAGAATTGGTCAAACCAAACAAGTTAGAGTTTTCAGATTTATCACTGACCATGCTATTGAAGAGAAGGTTTTGGAAAGAGCTACACAGAAATTAAGATTAGATCAATTGGTTATCCAACAAGGCCGAAATGCACCAACAAGCACGGCAAACTCTAAAGACCAACTTTTGGATATGATTCAGCATGGTGCTGTTGAGATTTTCAGTGAAACTCCAAAGGATACAGGAGATGCTTCTGACGAATTTGACTTGGATGCACTATTAGCCAAATCGGAAGCTAAAACTAGTGAGTTGGCCAGTAAGTATGAGAAATTAGGATTAGATGATTTACAAAAATTCACGTCAGATTCAGCCTACGAATGGAACGGAACAGATTTCAAGAAGAAATCAAATGATACTAAGATCAATGCCATTCAATGGATTAATCCATCGAAGAGAGAACGTAAAGAGAACTACTCGATTGATATGTATTACAAGGATGTATTGAACACTGGTGGTAGAACGACGCAAGATAAGAAACAGCCAAGGGCTCCAAAACAACCCAATATTTTTGATCATCAATTCTATCCAGCTAGATTACAGGTTCTGTTAGATAAAGAAATTGCTCTGTTCAGAAAGAGTATCGGTTATAAAGTCGAACTTGCAAGTGGCTCAAACAATGATCTAGCTCAAAGAGAAGCTGAACAAAGGATACTACAGCTGGAAATAGCTAATGCTGAGCCTCTGACAGAAGAGGAAGAGAAGGAAAAACTTGAGCTGCTTTCACAAGGATACAGCAATTGGAATAGAAGGGATTTCCAAATTTTCATCCAAGCTTCTTCAAAGTACGGTAGAAACTCAATCAACTTGATTGCCTCCGAATTCCCTGACAAGACCATTGATGAAGTAAGAGACTATGCTAAGGCTTTCTGGAAAAATTATAAACAAATTGATGGCTATGAAAGAAACATTGCCAACATCGAACAAGGTGAAGAGAGGATCAGAAAGGCTAAGTTGCAGAAGGAGGCGCTTAGGGTAAAGTTATCTCATTATATCAATCCACTTCAGGATTTAAGCTTGAAATTTCCGCCATCATCAAGCAGTAAAAGAGTTTTCTCAGAAGAAGAGGATAGATACCTGATTATCCAGCTCTATAGATTTGGTTTAGATAGACCAGATCTTTATGAAAGAATGAGGGATAGTATCAGATCTTCACCATTGTTCAGATTTGACTTTTTTATTCAGTCAAGAACTCCAACTGAACTTGCAAGAAGATGCCAAACTTTATTAGCTTGTGTCGTCAAAGAGTTTGATGCTACGTCATTCAATGGTCAAAAGAAAAGACCAAGAAAGCTTAACACCCCATCATTGGAGAACGAAATTGAAGATCTAGAAGATGAACCCGTGATGAAAAAAGGTAGGGCTTGATCATCAACCATGTGTATTATATTTAAATAATAGGTTAGCTCCGCAGAATGTATCATAAACCTAATCTATGAATTGAAGTATAGTTAGTATTTATAGCATCTGATGAAAAAACTCTCTATTAAAACCACGCAAGCGTGTATATAAGTCACTCTCTGCTATCAGAAACGAGAATCTTTATATACGCTCTTCTTTCCTGTGCTTCTTTAGCAAGAAGTTCGTCTAACAGAGCCATTTACAGAAGCAACGACTCGGATAGTCAACTGGTAGTGAACTCCGGAATGTCAGTCCGGTTAGATCCGATGGTTGATTCCACAGGCAATTTATCAAAGCATGTCTTCTATCTGGTAGGTCAACTTGATTGGTGCTGTCCGTTGCTGTTTCCGAATTCTATCGACCGGTACCAGGGTATCAGACCTCTAATATGGGTGTTCCTGCCATCTGGGATGCTATTAAGCCGGGATGCGGCCGCCGAGTGCCATTTCCAGAATTGGTGGCTGACTTCTATGAGGACAATGGTAGACCTATCCGGATAGCAATTGACGCATATCAGTGGGTCTTTGAGTGTAGAGGCGGTACAAGCTTCCAAAATAGCCAGCAATCGTCTGCTGAAATTGGGAAATTCATCCAGAATTTCTTCTCAAAAGTCAGATATTTGCTTATTTACAATGTATCTTTTGTACTAGTTTTTGATGGTACACTAAAGCCTGTATTCAAGAGAAACAAAGACTTTCAGAAAGATGCAAACTCATTTATCGAGAGGCTGGATTTTGATAAAGATAACGAGGAGTTCATAAGGATCATCACGAGAGGAGAATATAAGGAATCAGATGCCCCCGATGTGAAACTGCTGAAGAAGATTCTGAAGGTCTGGAACATATCGTATGTCGAATCCCCCGCTGACGGAGAATCAGAAGCTGCAAGACTACAAAAACTTAATGTCGTTGATTTTGTGATGAGTAATGACTCTGATGTTTTGTGTCTTGGGGCACAGCGAGTGTTGAAGAACTTTTCAAAGTTCAGGGAAGATAGGCCTGCTGCTACAAGTAATAATGTGTCAACTCAACAAACTCCTGATATATGGTGTACACCAGTTATTATGAGAGAAGTTGAGTCCAAAACTGGATTCAATCAAAAAAGGTTGATGCTTTTTTCCATCCTGTGTGGAGCGGATTACAATTCTGGGGTTTTATCGCTCGGGCCAGTTAGATCTTCCCAAATTGCACTTTCAGGGTCATCTCATATCAAAACACACATTCCTACGTATGATTATGATGATCTGCCGGATTTTTCAGAAGAATTATACAAAATTTACTCCAGCTCTTTAAACACGACAGTAAGGAAAGCTAGATTGGAATCTTTAAAAAAAGATATGTTACAATGCCTCAAAGAGAATGATATCGTTTATTTTAAGAGAAGAACCCAGGTTAGTTTAGATGGTTTTCCCCCTGATTACGTTATTATGATCTATCACAATCCTCTAGTTTCACCTGAATTATTCAAGTTTGATTCTTTGGACACTAATTTTGCGGAGTATAACGGTCAAGACCTCTTCAAAGGTGTCAATCTGGAAGAACTTTTCAAGTTACTTGCAGATGCGTTGCCGAGTACCGGAAATATTAAGGATATTGGAGGCTGGTTCAGTTTGAAGATCACTGAGGCGTATGTCTTGAAAAGTATCTTTACAAACTCGGATGTGTTTCAAGTCAAACTAGAGAAGATTTGTGATAAAAATAAGAACGATGAGTCTGACGACTCCACAAGCACGAGTCCTTGGACGCGTGAGTACTTTTCAACTAGGTATCAGGTCACTCTCGATTTCAAATCTCCAAAGTCGGTATGGGATTATGATGATACTCCATCTAGTCCAAGGAAGAAAAAAGGTGAACTGCTATGGGTACCCAAGGCATTGATTCCTGTAGAATCACAGGCATATAAAGATTTTCTTGTTATGGAGAAAGAGAACAAACAAAAGTTGAAAATATCTCCCAAGAAACCATTGCAAGCTAACAATCTTCTATCATACTTACCACTCTCTCCTCATAAAAAAAATGCTTCAGCAATCACAAAACCCAAAATTGCTTCTAGACAAACTTCAAAGTCATCTTCGACGCAGAATAAGACGTCACCAGTGAAAAAATTGGACATCTTCCAGTCTTTGAAAAATTCGCCACGAAAGAATTTGCAACCAGTGTCATTAAAGGTTGATCAATATGAGGTCATTAACTCTTCCTCTGATGATGAGAGCTCACCACTCAAAAGTCCAAGTAAAGTGGTGTCTCCAGATCCCTTTGAAAGTTCACCTATTATCCCCAAGAAGGATATGTTCGCCAATCATAAGACATCAGAGGATGATTTCAATGATAGCGATGATGATATGAAGGATATTAGTTCTTCTAGAAGAAAGTTAGATTTCAGTAATATAGAGGTTGACGAACCTACCCCAAAAACCAACAGGCTTTCAAGTGTTGATATCTTAGATGACTCTCTACTAGATTCTGATTCTCAATCTGATGTATCACTTGGTGACGCTCATATCTTCAAACAAACTCCAAAACAAATCAGCCCGGATAAATTCACAGGAAACATCAAAGCATATGGGGCCCGTAATAATAGCACAATACCACCTAATCAAGTGAATGCGGAATCCATGGTGAAATTTAGGAATATTCTGGAAAGAAAGAAGACATTGCTGAAGCATCCATCTTCCGTTTCCAAGGATAACTCATCATCGAGCAAAAGTATAGTAACTGGTTTGGATAGTTCGCCATCCAACCCAAAGTTTACATCCTCTCCACACAAAGAAATCCTAGAAGGCGTATTCGATGTTGAATTCTCCAGCGACGATGAAATTGGGGGATTTAGTAAATTTGATAAAGCTCCAAGAATGTTACCACTTTTTGAGGGAAAGATAGAGAGTGCCACCAATGCGGAGGGCGGTTCTAGACCACTGCCAACCAAATATGTACCTGCCAATAACAGCATTGATGATTCAGACTTGGAGATAGTTAACGAAAATAAAGTCTCTCAGGGGGACAGCATTGATGTTATCGAGTTGGACGAATCAGGCACCACTCTTTTGGATGATAGTTTGGATGAAATTTTGACAGCACGGCGGCACATCTGAGCTGCAACCTGATGATAATTAATGACCCTATTACTTCTATGAAAAACTACAATCTGTATAACTTAATGTAACGATTTTATGAGAGAGTTCTATAACCAGAATAGCGTCTTTAATGATTGAGTCGACTCTTACTTGGATCCGACTTCTCTTCAAAGGAGAACGTATCCTCTTTTCCAATCATTATACAAGTTTGAATAGGATTTGGCCTTTGGCCTTTTATATACGACTGTTCTATGCGTTCGGTGAGGACCTAATTCTTTCTCTTTCTAAAATATACCCTTTCTGAATCATAGCTGATCTGGCGTCTCAATGCAGCTGCTCATTGGCCACTGATGAATTAGCCCATTTATTTTATTGTTACGCCCACACTATTTGGAGAGATGTAGTTCTATGGGGAAAGTTGAAAAGTAGCATTTAAACACCCATTAGCTAGCTCATTATAGGTCAATGGCATTAGAAAAGAAACAGATATTGGTGATTGGGCTAGGTGGTGTCGGTACCATAGCATCATATACTCTACAACAGAACCCAGATGTTGAAGTTTCGACTATTGTAAGATCAGATTATGATAGAGTCATCAATGATGGTTACAACATTGATTCTGTTGACTATGGTGTCGTGACGTACAAACCAACACATGTCTTCAAATCTCTTTCTGAAGCAACTGAATCTCAAGGTGAATTTGATTATGTTGTGGTTACTGTTAAGAATACTCCTGACATACAAAATGTTGAGGATATATACCAGGACGCTATTACACCTGGAAAAACCGTTATTGTCCTTCTCCAAAATGGGATTGGAATTGAAAAGGCAGCCTTTGCGAGATTCCCTAGTAACATCATCCTTAGTGGGATCTCTATGATCAGTTCGATAAACACCAATGGTAATATACAACATGTTGGAACTGATGATTTGGCGGTTGGTTATTTCAACAATACCACGTTAGATGCGGATATACAAGAAAGCAAGCGAGATGAGTTTGTGGGATTGTACTCGAATGAGCATAACAACTGTTATATAGATAATGATGTTAAATACAGAAGATGGAGAAAATTGGTTTACAATGCTACATTCAACTCTTTATGTGCAATTACGGATCTTGATGTTGGTAGAATACAAGAATTTGGAGGAACCAAAGACCTGGTCATTCCAGCGATGGATGAGGTCTTTAAGGTTGCAAAATCAGATGGAGTGGAACTAACTCAGGACATCAAAGATGCTATGATTCATAGTGATGATGGCGTCTGGTATGCTCCTTCAATGTGTGTTGATGTTCGCAAGGGAAACCAGATTGAGCTAGAAGTTATCGTTGGTAACACTTTGAAAATTGCAAGAGAGAATAATGTCGAGACTCCTATTTTGAACGTGATCTATTCGTTATTGAAATTGTTACAATGGAGACTAAAAGAAAAGAACGGCAGAATTGAACTACCTGAAAAGAGGCCAGTTCCAACCAGAGACTTGACCCAATAGAAAGCAGTCCGTCCCAAAAAAAATTAATCAATATAGAAACATAAGTACATAATATTCGCTGATAGAGAGAACAGGCCAAAAGACTCGTAAGCTGTACCTTACTTCTGGCATTGCTCATTGTTCTTATTGTGAGCACCATATATTCCGACTCGTGTCGCGCGATTTCCGAGGGACAATAGCGCCAAAATTTATTGATAAATATGAAATGATAGCACCATAGTCACTGTGTAGGGCTTCAGCGATGGATGAGAGCGATACAGACAATGAATTCGGATCTGACAGCGATGATGAACTTCTGTCAAGTTTGGCTGGCCCTCAAACACAATCCGCTACGCCCACCACGCTAAAAAGACCAGGTATACTTGCAGATGACGATGATTCAGGTATAACAGCTTTCAAAATGCCTAAAATAATGAAACCTCCTCCTTCTTTCTTGTCAAGTTCACAGCTCAATATCTTGAAAAAATCGAAGGAATTAGTTCATTTACATAAATCTGATACGGAAAAGGCCATTGAAAGCCTGAAAGAGGAATATGTTTCACAATCCATCGAGCAGAACATAAGTAAAGAGGCACAAAAGGATAAGGATTACGTTAACTTTGTGATAAGGAATCACAAAGAGCTCAGGTTGGAGGACTTCTATGTATTTGGCGTACCGAAAATAGCGGAAGAAACATCAGACACGAATCTTGAATCATCTCTGCTGGAAGCTTCTTCAATTCCCAATTACGGGAAATCTTTCTCCGTTGATGGAGGGTTTTTCAATGTTATCAATTATAGAGTGTTGAAGAATGTGGAGTTTCACTTCAATGGTAGTGTGGAGGAATTCGCTGAACTGATTGGCTTTGATAAAGAGATTTTGAAGGCTAAAACTATAACTAAAGACCATCTGAAATTTGATCCATGCAAACGATTACAGCCCATTGACATGATCATACTCCGGATAGAAAGATATGTCGGGTACCTAACCACACAGAAGTTCAGCATGACTACATGGCGCCAACTGATAAAGTTAATTGGATTGGTGATGTTCGATAAGCGAGTTCATTCACAAGGCTCCAGTCACACCTTGACTTCATTAGTTCAGAGTTTGATGAAATGGTCATATGATAATGACTCTGAAGTACCTATTCGTCAAGTAATTGAGATATGGAATAGCATTACTGATTTAAAAAATTTGAACTTTAGACTGTTAGAGAAGTTAGAGACTCATCGTTCGTCTGTTATCAGAGAATTAAAGATCCAATTTAGTTTGGTTTTGATAACGAATGGCGGATTCAAGGACATCCAGTATTTCAACAAGAGTTCTAAATTAACAAGTCTCGTCAACCAAACTGTGCTAGATGAGCTTGCCAAAATGACAACGGATAAACAACTAGGAAAATATATGAAGGAAGATTCGAAGGAATCAAAGACGTTTTTCCAGGACCTAAGGCTCGTGTTTCAGTGTATACTGTTTGTGCTTAAAAAGGGTAAAGAGGATGTTGTTGGCGATGGTTTTAAAGATCTGATACTTAAGAAAATCATTATCAAGTTGAAGGAGTTACAGAATAAAATTGCCATATCTTATGAGAAAGCTGAACAGACAAGTGTGAAGTCCTTGCTCATGATACTACTTACAGAACATGGCAGCAATTAATGGAGTTTGGTACATTAGTGGAAACTGATTTAGATTTTATGCTTATTTGCATTATCTTATTGTAGCTCTATCATACTCTAGAATAAGTCACTCTTTAGTTTCCCAAGTCAAAACAATTCAGGAATGACTTTAGGTAAATCTAAAATATCTCTTACTAAAATCGCACCTTCTGGAGTTTTGCCTAGATCCTCATCCCTTTCAGCAAAATGAATAGATTTAGCAAACCCCAAGGATGTGGAAGTTTGAATGTTGGCCACTGAGTCATCTATAAAATAATGGTTTTCGAAACTATTGCCACCATTTGCCTCTCTCAGGGCTTTATTGAACATCTTGACACTAGGTTTACATACTAAATCCGTTTGTGAATAATCACAATATGTCAACCCGTCGAACAAATCCGCGATTCCTAATAATTGAACAACACGTTTTCCGTGATTTTTGTATGCGTTGGTGAATAGCCAAAGTCTCTCGACTTTCCCACTCTCTTTCAACTTGATCAACAATTGACGTAGCTCCGGGTCTGGTTTCAAGATATTTTGAAGTGGTAGGGCATCGTCAACTTTCTCATTGTACTCAAGCCCTTCTATCTGGTGAAACTTCACCAAACCTTGAATTGCAAGACCATATTGTTGGTAGTACTTCTCACAAACTCTGTGGGCATCTTCATCATTGACTTGTAGGTTCTGCTTAAGGTATTCATGGATATAGATCTGCATCAAGTCATGAATTTTTGTCGATCTCTTATACAGACAGTTATCGATATCAAAGAAGAATATCTTTGAATCTGGGGAGGACAAAGGTGGAGCTGGTCTGTTCTCCTCAATGTCATAAGTCAACTTGATTTGAGATCCCTCGTGGTTCAGTTCCTGTAGATTTTGGGCATTCTGTTTCAGTGCTACACTGATCTTCTGTTCGTATTCTTCTCTTGTCAGTTGTACTTGTGAGCGAAGATGGTGATCACCAACCTTATGGTATCCAAAGATCGAGTGTGTCATGTTTGGTCTGGTACTGCTGATGGAAAAGGTTCTTGAAATTTTCTTGAGCAATACACTTAGCATTCACGGTCGGGACAGTAATGTTCTGCTGTGAAGCCGTTTAGATGTTGTAGTTGGGAACGAGCGCGTGGTTGGTTACCTTTGTACAATATGTTTAAGAAGCGAAGTTTGGCCGGACCTTAAATTATGAGCCTCTTACGGTTGGTACCTGGGCAGAACGCTCCTTTTAAAAGTTGGCCGGGAAAGAGCGGAGAAGCAAGAACCAGGCGGAGATACGATTAAACTCCGCCGGCAATACTGTTGTCGAGCTTTGTGTTCATTGTAAAGACACATGAGTCACAAGGAAATTCCAACAAGTCACATGTCACATGTATGTGTCTCACGGAAGCGTTCCTGATGCTATTGCGTCTCAACTTAAAGCTACCAAGATCTTCATATGGCACACTGAAAGCTTCTATCAAGAAACACGGTTCGGCCCACAAAAGATGACGTAGTTCAGAAATTGAAGACTTGGAGTTCCTAAAACTGGACCATTACTCTGGACAAATTAATAATCGTTATTGCAAGATACAGTGCAACTTGATTGAATATAAGCGTCCAAAGTAGTAGAGCTTTTCTCTACTGTATACAATCTAACTTGCGTTTTGGAGCCTGGAACTCGCTTTTTCCTGACAAAGTATGGTGCCCCCGTGCTGTCAGGAGAAGCCAAAGGTTATCTGTGCGTGCGCCTACCGAGTTCCCCTGTCTCATCGCAATTTCTGTCTGCCTGTCACCTATAAATAACAATTAATGCTCTCTCTCTCTACTTTCTTTTGTTCTCGGTATCTGAACTTGCGCAGCTTTATTATACAATGGTTGCCCATAATCGCTCACGTTCATCCCTTACTTTGAACCAACTTCAGCAAATCCAGAACCCTGGGTCCGTTGACACATCAGTATTCTATGTCGGTGTTGATGTTGGGACTGGTTCAGCCCGTGCAGCTGTTGTTGATAACACTGGTTCCATTCTTGCTTTAGCTGAAAGACCTATTCAAAGACAGGAATTGAAGGCAAACTATATCACTCAGTCCACTACAGAGATCTGGAACGCGATCGCTTACTGTGTGAAATCCGTTGTCAGAGACTCTGAAATTGAACCTAGCCAGGTTCTAGGTATCGGTTTCGACGCTACATGTTCATTGGCTGTCCTAAGAGAAGACAATGATGAACCTTTAGGTGTTGGTCCTGATTTTTCCAACCATGATCAAAACATCATCCTTTGGATGGATCATCGTGCTGTTGATGAAACAAACGAGATTAATGCCACTGGTGATAAATGTTTGAAATACGTTGGTGGAACAATGTCTATAGAGATGGAACTTCCAAAGATGAAATGGTTGAAAAATCATCTACCTGATAAGTCTTTTGAGAAAGCTAAATTTTACGATTTGGCTGACTTTTTGACTCACAAAGCTACTGGATCTGAGGCAAGATCATATAACTCCACTGTCTGTAAACAAGGTTTTGTTCCTCCAGGTGTTGAAGACTCCAAACATGGTTGGTCTGAAGACTTTTTGAACCAAATTGACTTGCCTGAATTGGTTGAAGACAAATTTAGAAGATTGGGTGGTGCTCCAGGATTGGGCGGTACCTGGTTAAGTGCGGGTGATGTTGTCGGTCCATTGAATGAAAAAACGGCTGAAGAATTAGGATTAACTACCGATTGTTTAGTGGGATCTGGTGTTATCGACGCTTATGCCGGATGGGTTGGTACTGTTGCTGCTCAAACAGATATTCCAATTCCTGCCTTGGTTGAAAAGGACCATAAAGAGACAGGTGTCGGTAAAGCTGCTGGTAGATTGGCCGCGGTTGCTGGTACCTCGACTTGTCACATTGCTCTTTCAAAAGATCCGATCTTTGTTGAGGGTGTGTGGGGTCCATATAGAGATGCAATTGCTCCAGATTTCTGGTTAGCAGAAGGCGGTCAATCTTGTACAGGTGCTCTGTTGGCACATGTCTTGAACACCCATCCAGCCTACTCTGAATTAGCTAGGCTAGCTGATGCTTCCAATGTTTCCAAATTTGAGTACTTAAACGCTAAGCTGGAACAGCTGGCTGCTGAAAAAGGTTCGAGATCTGTGGTTGCACTTGCAAAGCATTTATTCTTCTATGGTGATTACCATGGTAACAGATCTCCAATTGCTGATCCAAGAATGAAGGCCTCAATCATTGGTCAATCCATGGACACATCTGTGGATGATTTGGCGGTCACTTACTTGGCTGCTTGTGAGTTTATTGCACAGCAGACTCGTCAAATTGTTGAAAAAATGGTCTCCTCAGGTCATCGTCTATCATCAATTTTCATGTCCGGTGGACAATGTAGAAATGGTTTATTGATGAGGCTTTTGGCAGACTGTACTGGTTTACCTATTATCATTCCAAGATACATTGATGCTGCTGTTGTTTTTGGTGCTGCATTATTGGGTGCTGTTGCTGCAAAAGATGCAATTAAGAAGAAGTCACAAAACAGATCTAGATCGTCTTCTTTCAGATTGGGAGGATTGAAACCATTGACTCAGTTACATGCTCCAGATTTGGCATCTCCATACACTGCCCCATCAGCCACAGCATCTACTACAAACTTTTCTGCAATTGCATCACAGGGTGGGTTCCCTTTCCCATCAATGACATCTAACATGGCTACAACAACCGTTCCAGAGGACTCCGAAGAGGAAGACGAAGAAGAAGAAGAAGGAAGATTGTCATTCGGTGCTAATAAACAAACCCAAACAGAAGTTGAATCCAAACTCAGAAACTTGAGACTGCAAGAAGCTGAAAAGGCTGCAGCTAAAAAATCCCACAGTGAAGATTTGTGGAACGTCATGGTCAGTTTATCTGGGGGTGGTAAAGTTGTTGTTCCATCTCCAGAAACTTCACCAGATAGACAACTATTGAACGCTAAATACCAGATCTTTTTAGAACAGGCCGAGACTCAAAGAAAGTACAGAGATCTCGTCGATAAAGTTGAGTTTAACATCGCAGAAGGTACTAAAGCCTAGATTTTTTGTTGAGCTAGCTATAGAGGAGTAAGCTTTTTCAATTACATATCAATTTATTTCACAGAACGTATTGACAATCTACTCTCTCGTAGTAAGTCCATGTCATGTGGCTTCCATGACCAGCTGTGCAGGACCTCAAATACTTGCCAATCGGGGTTCGTGCGATGTTGTACACACTAAAAAGAGAAAACATGGTTGATAACCTTTTTGCTGTTTGTCCGAAAAGGCACTCCACGAAAGATTCGAAGAAAAACAACAAGGAACAGAGCAAAAACAGTTACATAGGTTAAGTAGAACAATATACGCGATTAAGAAAAAAAGCACATGTTTGGGGATGTGTTCGGAAAAAAGTGGTGTTTTGGGGTTTTTTGTGGTTGTTGGGTGGTCGATGGGTGGTCGATGGATGGTGGATGGTGGATGGACCAACAATTGTTTGTGGGTTCTGAAAAATAGTGGGAATCGCTGGATACCTGTTTTCGATCGATGGATTTTGAAAAACCACAATTCTTGGATCCTTATAACTCTTTACTTACATCTGAAAGTTAAATAAATAAGTCGTACCAGATACTGA
>JAJLSD010000073.1:0-35986 GCA_030567455.1 Komagataea norvegica
AGCTAAGGGCAGGTGTTGCTAACTGTTTGGTATATATATCCTTTAGTAGCTTATGGATTTTGAATTTATGACGTGACTTTTACTCTAATTTATACATCTTCAGAGAAGCTGAAGAAGATCAAAATTTCGTGAGATGTTAAAGTCTTCAAAAAAACCATTGTGAGTTGAAGCGTGCGAGTTTCAATGGATCGTTGTTCCCAATGTTCTTGTCCATTTCACCGGATTAAAGAAACCCGCTTGTAGTTGAATTAATAAATTATCAAACTCTTTTCTATTGCGTTTCTCTGTGTTGTTATATAACTTAGAAACCGCTACTCCATCGCCTTCTTTCTTACAACCCAACACGATACTACCAACGACAAGAGATACTAGTTTTACAATGATAATGTTGTCAGGGCTGTCTCCGCGCTGATCAGTAACAATGATGATGAAGCGAGTGAACCACAGAAGACTTATAACCGTGTCTTTGATCCCTTCCTCTCTGCTGAGCTTCAAAGAGAATCTGTTCGTTTGGGATGAAGTCCCAGTTCTTGAGTTTCCTTCGCATTTTATCTGATTGTTCGGATGTTATGGTACTTTTATGCCATTGTTAATTTGGCAGATTGCAATGAAATCCAAGAGGAATCATGCAATTCGCTATTAGTTACACTCGATGCTGGAATTACAACAATGGTGGGAAATTTGCAATGACTAGTCAGCTATAATACAAAAGCTCATGCAAACAAAGCAACATTTAAATAGGTATCAATATTGGCTACTAAGTATAACCTCCCTATTGATCTGCGGGAGTGTTCCTGATTCATGTAAATTGGAGCTTTGAACATTGATTGACTCTTGCCCGGTGCGTTGCCAGGACGACTGATTACATAGTCTATTACTCAGCTGAAAAAAAAAAGCTTCCGAAAAATCAGCGAGTGAAAAAAGTCAACAAATTCAAAGTCAAAGTCCAATTCAAATTCAAATTCAATTCAATTCAATACTGGAATCAGCTCTTAGAGAATGCCGAGAAAAGCACAGCTGCTGAACAGTCTTACCAGGGGCCGTGTCAGGGCCTCGTGGAACAAGTACAATCTTTTCAACCTGTACAAGAAGGGCCGCACGAACTTCCAGGGCCAGAACCTATATCAACAAAAATGGACCGCTAAGCAAGAGACTAGATCATACCATGGAGAATTCCTAACTGAGAGCAGACTTCAATCGCAGTTCTCTTCAAAATTGGAATCCGTTGCGAATTTGGATGCCTCGCTGCGTGGTGAGAGCAACAAGATACCTACGCCGATCCCATTACAGACGTATGCCGAGTTGGAGAAACGGTTGGATTTCGCCCTGTTTAGAGCGATGTTTGCCAGTTCGATCAGACAGGCAAGACAGTTCATCTTGCATGGGTATGTCTCCGTCAACGGGATCCGCATCAGACAGCCTGGTTTCCATTTAGATTCTGGCGATGTGTTCCATGTCGTGCCTGAAAAGGTGTTGCTTGCGCTAGGTGCCACGAAACCACCGTTGAAGAAATCGATACAGGTGGATAACTACCAGATCAAGAAATGGAACGAGTACGTTTCCAAGGCGAGAAAGAACCCGAAGCAGGTTTGGGACGAGCAACAGTTGAAGAGACAGAGCGGTGGGAAGGGAGGATTGGATGAAGTGGAGACTGAGGCATTAGAACAACGAATCAATAACTTCAACAAGAACATTGAGGCGGCGATGTTGAAAGAGCAAAAGAGCTTCACGAGAAACGCAGCCTTGTTGATGACTTTGAAGCTTGGTTTGGAAGAAGAGGAAGCCACTTTTGAAACTTTCCGGAAACGCTTGTCGAAAGATGCATCTGAAAAGGCGTTGAAACTGTTCCAAAAGACGACCTCGTTGCCAGCGTATTCCATCGAGACGTTGAAATCGAAATCTGAAGAGGAGTTAACATCCACCATATCCTCCATCATTGACAAAGACGCCCAATCCAAGAGAAAAGACGACGACAAGAAATCCCACTCTGAGATCAAACAATTGATAGCATCGCTGCAGAGCATACACTGGGAAGACCTAAGAAAGGCCTCCTCCTCCAAGCACCTCTCCAAGGACTCCACCTCTATCCCGTACGATGCCAACTGGGCAAGTTCACTGATCTATCACGACATGATCAAGAAAGACGAAGTTCTCACACATGGTGAACACAAGGCGTCGGTGAATCTACCTTGGCAAAAGGGACTCTTTGGAAGACAGGAGGTAAAGAAGCCGTATTTCACACCATGGAAAGTGAGACCATTCATTGCTCCATTTGCGATCTTGCCTTCGCATATTGAGGTGTCGTTCGAGACGTGCCATGCCGTGTACTTGAGAGATCCAGTTGCACTTCCTGGGAAATCTGAGGTGATTACGCCGTTTAACCAGTCGGTGCATGAGAGGGCTTATATGTGGTATATTAGAAGAGTCAAGACCTCTAAGCAGTAGAGGGAGCTTGTCTGTTTGTATAGCTTTTTTGCTTGTATATAGTTGAAGAAGAAGGAGAAGAATGAATGAATCTACTTAGAAAGAGATGAGATGAGACCAAAGTTTTTGAAATATTTTTTATTTATTGTAATTATTCATATCAACCAGCATGTTCAACGACTTCACTGACAAGTTTACCATTGTTAAAAGTGAACTTGAACTGTTCCGGGATATTAACCTCTTTGAAATCACCATCAAGCTCCTCATCATCAGGGATGTTAACGTTCAACGATGTCGTGCTCGTAGTGTAGATTTCAGTCTCTAGCGATGTCTTACTCAGGTAGATCTGGCCCTCGTCTGACTTATCGATAGAGATCTGTGGGACTTTCTCCACGATTTGAATGCCAAACTTCTTGGAGTTGATGACGGAGATCCCGGAGATGGCGGCATCCAACACCAATGCGACTTTCGTAGTGGAACTCAACGAGATGGCATTGATTTTACCCTTGACTTGAATCGTGGCGTCCTTAGAGTCAGCAATGAACAGGGACTGCGAGATCTCACCTTCAATGACGATATCGTGCTTGTTCTCCACGTTCTTGACGATCCATTTGTTGTCCTGTAATTCCACGACTGGTTGTGGTTTAGGTTTCAAAGACAGAGAGTTTGGTTTCTTTGGAATAGGAGGTCTTGATTTGCCATTACCAGAGGATTGGGAGGAGGTTGATGATGATCTAACGACGGAGGACTGACGCAGTTCAGGGTTCTTGTGTGTCATTTGGGACTTCTCCACTTTCTTGAGCCCTTTAGTGATAGCTTCGCCTTGGTTCAACTCGGAAAAGACAGCGCCGATTCCAGCTCCAGCAGTAGCAGGAGCTGTGGACTTAGAATCGACGTATATGTCCGCAGGAGGAGGAGGAGGAGGTGGAGGTGGAGGACCAGCAGATCCACCTGCAACTGGGGCAGGAGCAGGAGCAGCAGGAGCAGCAGAATCAGAACCAGACTCCCTTTTGAAATTAGCAGCAAAGTCACCGCCATCAGCCTTCCAGGTCAATCCAGTGGTATGGAACTGTTTAACGTACAATTTTAACCCGTCAAAGATCCCCAGGTACTGCTTAACCCATTCCGCGTGAGTCTGATCTCCCTTCTCCTTGAACTCCTTCAACACCTTGTTTGTCCAAAACGTAGCCGAGTCCTTGATGTCAGAAATAAACGAGACAGGTGTGTCTGGGACCAAGAACCAGGACAGGACGCCTGCACCCTCAGCGATAGCATTCAAATGGGCAAAGTACTCTGATCTTCTGTTCTTCTCCTTGGACTCGTTGATGTCGGCGATGATCTGTTGCAATGGGGCAAGAAGGGCCGCGGTTTCAGGAGAGGAGAAGTCAGGTTTCGCAGACTCATCAGCGGCCTGGATGAATGCCGTTTGGAACTTGAAGGCGTTGGCGAGTTTGAGTGCTGCGTCACCGACGAGGTCGTTGGTCTCTTGCGAGAGCGAGACGAGTGGGTCAACGTAGAGTTCGAGGAAGTCCTTGAAGGCGGTGATGGAAGCGGAGTCCTCTTTGGCGTCGTCTGCCGGGGTGGCGGTTTCCTGTTCAGATGGCGGTGTTGTGATTGTTGCTGCTGTAGTTGGTTGTGTTATGGAGGCCACGGCGGAGTTATTGTTGTTGTTGTTGTTGTTGTGGTTGTTGTGGTTGGTGGTGGAGTTGTTGTTGATGGCGTTGCTGTCGTACTCAGTGGAGTGGTTGCTGACGATGGCCTCGAGGGCGGTGGTGGCGCGCTCGAGGCGGGAGAAGAGCTCTGCGTACTTGCCGGGTTCGTAAGCCATTGGTGGTTGTTGATGTTAAATGATGTTGTAGTTGTAATTGATTGTTGTTGTAATTGATTGTTCTTTCCGATTTGTGGGTGTAGTTCTTATGTAAGTGGCCAACAATAACAACAATCTACTAACTACTAACTACTAACTACTAGTGGTTAAGTTCACCAGCTGACTGTCTTCTAGTAGAATACATCTATCTGTCTATTAGTCTGTTAGTTGTAGCCGCTGACTATTTGGACTGTCAGACTGTGGCACTCGGCGGTTAATTTCTTAGTCTATCAGTCTCTAGACTAGTCTCTAGACTAGTCTCTTAGTCTGCTAACCGCTGAAGTCAGTTGGAGTCTGAGAAGAGTCTGGCGGCTAACACACAATATATAAGTCACCTTCTTTCCTTCTTTTCTTCTTTCCTTCATTTACTTTACTTTACTTTTACTTTACTATACTACGCACTGATATACACACTGGTATATACACCATCTTCTTTCTTTCCAGTATCACACATATATACAATACAACTGGCCTATCACTAGCATTATTCAGGATGACCATTCAATTGGCTGACTAACTACCCCCCATGGACATAGAAAGGATACGAAAGACATCTGCATACAAACCCCACCGTAGTTTAGCAGAGAGAAGAGTCCGTCTCCAAAACAAAAAACACGAAAAAAACATCAACACTTTTTTTACCGCCAGAAAACCACTACCAAATAAAGACGCTCATAACAACCCTCTCCATCCACAATACAGCACCGCACACACAGTATGTCCGCGCCCTCCTCTGGAACATCCACGCCGGACAGCGCCCTCCCTCCACGCAAGATCTACGATCTTAAGGACTACACCCCCACCACAACAGCTGAACCTTTCAACAGAGACTACACCGCAGGAATCCCCATCGCCATCGACTTGGGCTCCCACACCACCCGTGTCGGCCTCACAAACAGCACCACTGCAAACCCCTCAAACGTCTACCCTACCCTGCTCGCCAAGTGGCGTGACAGAAAGATCCAGAAGACTTACACCTTCATCGGCAACGACGTCTTTCTCGACCCTGCCATCAAGGCACAGGCGAAGACCCCCTACGATGGCGCCTTCCTGACCAATTGGGACTACGTCGAGCTCATGTTTGACTACGCCTTCCATCACGCCGGTGTCTCTTCAAATGGCGCCGTTGACAACCCGGTCATTATCACAGAGAGACCAGCAACACCGCTCTTGCAAAGAAAGAATTTCTACGAGCTCTTGTATGAGACTTATAACGTTAACAAAGTTGCCTTTGGTATCGATTCTCTGTTCTCGTTCTATCAGAACAATGGGCAAAATGGACTCGTCATAGGAACCGGCCACGAGTCTACTCATGTCATCCCGGTAATCAATGGCCGTGGCGTCATGACGGAGGCGAAAAGGATCAATTGGGGTGGTCATCAGAGCAGTAATTATTTGAGCAGTCTCCTACAGTTGAAGTACCCTTACTTCCCTACAAAGTTGAATAACTATCAAGTTGATAACTTGGTGAAGGATTTCTGTTACGTTTCCAAGAATTACGATGAAGATTTAAAAGTTGCCCTGAATTTAGATACATTGGAGGATTTGAACGTTACTATTGAGGCACCGTTCACTGAAGTGGAGAAGATCCAAAAGACAGAAGAGGAGTTGGCAAGACAAGCTGCAAAGAGGAAAGAGAGCGGCAGAAGATTACAGGAACAAGCACAACAGAAACGTCTTGAAAAATTGATTCAAAAGGAGCAAGAGTTTGAATATTTCACATCTTTGAAGTCCAAAATATCAACTCTAAGTAAAAAATCTCAACTGGCAACTTATAAGGAGGAGGGTTTTGATAACGAAGATGATTTCAACAAATACTTGAATGACTTGGATAAGGCTTTGAAAAGGGCAAGAAAGCAAGATATTGGGGACGATAGTGAGGATACCTCCAAGGAACCACCTTCATTCCCATTAGTCGATGTCCCAGATGAAGGCCTCTCTGAAGATCAACTCAAAGAAAAAAGAAAGCAAAAGCTAATGAAGGCAAATCATGATGCCAGACAACGTGCTAAAGTCGAGAAGGAGCAAGAGAGGTTGAGACTAGAGAAAGAAGCTGAAGAAGATGCCAAATGGAGAGAAAGGGATCTAAAGACTTGGATCCATGATCGGAGAACAAAACTAAAAGTCATTGTGCAAAAGAGGAAGGATCGTCAAAAATTAAAAGAACAACTAAACGATAGAAAATCACTAGCTGCCCAAATAAGAATGAAGAACATTACAACCTTAGCATCGGATGAGAAAAGATCCGCAGGAACCAAGAGACGCAGAACAGGGACCAGCATAGACAACGATCCAAATGATACGTTTGGTGCCAATGATGACGATTGGGGGATCTACAGAGACATTGCCAACGTTGATGATGAGGAAGTATTAGAAGAAGAGGAGCAACAGTTGGTCAGATTAGAGAAGGAGCTGTTGGAACACGATCCAAGTTTCACTGAAGAAGACACATTAGAGGCCCAATACGACTGGAGGAAATCCACCCTCCATCTATTCTACAGGGGTCCAAGACCATTCAACTCTGAGGACTCGCACGAAAACCATCAAATCCACCTAAACATTGAACGGATCAGGGTCCCAGAGGTGTTATTCCAACCAAACATTGCCGGGTTAGACCAGACAGGCATTGTCGAGATCAGTGAGAACCTGATCCTTAACTCATTGGACGGCAAGGGATTCTCCGGTGATAGCTACAATGCACTACAGGACGTTTTCCTCACTGGTGGCCAGGCGCTTTTCCCAAACTTCACGGATCGTATCCATAGCGAGTTCAAACAATTCCTACCCGTTGGTTATCCGTTGCACGTTAGAATGGCAGCGGATCCATTGACCGATGCATGGAGAGGCATGGCGAAGTGGTCGCAGAGCGAGGAGGCTTCGAAGTCATACATTACAAAGCAGGAGTATGAAGAATATGGACCTGATTATATCAAGGAGCATAACCTTGGAAATGTCAGTGTCTTGAAATAGTTAATTTATACAAATTTTACCAGCTCTGACTTCCTTGAATGTTGTAGAGATATAAACTGTCAAAAAATACAAGTTCACGTGTGTTTAGATTACAAATAAAAGCATTAGGCTTTCACTCCTCTTTGTCTGAGTAGTAAGAAGCAGAGTCTTCTTTCCCCGGCTGCTTACTAGGCTGCTGAGATTACTAAGCGGAGAATCTCGGGGAAATAGCGGCTGTTTGGAAATAGCGGGCATATACTTGTATGCACTTACACACTTTATACTATACACACCAGGGTATATAGACTGGGTGTTATATAGTATATAGTGTATTTATTTGGTGTATAAAAGGCAGCTGTCTTCCCTGTTTCTGTCAGTTGCAATTACAGAATCATCATCATCACAACAACAACATACTCTAGAAATGTCATCATCAATCCTATCTCAAGTTAGCTCCGAAGGACTCGGTACCATGAACTTCACATGGAGACCACAGCCAATCCCAACACAAACCGCCTTCGATGTCTTGAACGAGGCCATCAAGATCAACCTCCCAAATAAGACCTTTCTCAATGCCGGTGAACTCTACGGTCCCGACTGCTTGAACTTAAAGTACCTGCAACAGTACTTCCAAAAGTATCCTGAACAACGTCAAAACGTTGTCATCTCCGTCAAAGGTGCAGTTAATACCCAGACATTCGCACCTTTAGTTGACAGGGATGGAATCCATGCGTCTATTGACAACGTGTTGAAGTACATTCCAGACCTCGAGATCTTCGAACCTGCTAGATTGAACCCTGAGGTCCCATTGGAAATCACCATTGCCGCATTGGATGAAGCCGTTGACTTGGGAAAGATCAAAGGTTATACCCTGAGTGAAGTCAATGCAGCAACCCTTGCCAAAGCTGCTAAGTTGTCGAAACATGGTATTTCCGGTGTTGAAGTTGAACTCTCTTTGTTTACTAGAGATGTTCTCGAGAACGGGTTAGCTGAGACCGCCGGTAAACTTGACATTCCAATCGTTGCGTATAGTCCACTGTCAAGAGGGTTCCTAACTGGTTCTATTAAGGCTAAGAGTGATATCCCAGAAGGTGACATTCGTAACCATTTGGAGCGTTTCAACGAGGAAAATATCAAGAAGAACTCACTCATTGTGGAGAAGTTACAAGCGTTGGCTGAAGAGAAGAAAATCACTGCTGCTCAGTTAGCATTGGCCTGGATCAGATATCATTCTGGAAAGGAAGTTGACAATGTCAAGTATCCTAAGATCATCCCAATTCCAAGCTCTTCTTCAGTCGGCAGGGTGCAGGAAAACTTTAAGAAGGTTCAATTGACAGAGGATGTTTACAAGAGTATCAATGATGTTATCTCTGGTCTTGAGGTCAGCGGTCATAGATACAATGAACATGCTAAGAAGTACTTATCTCTTTAGTTGGGTTGATGATGCTCCTATCAAAAAATTGGGAAATTTCCTCTTCCATGTCTAACTAACAGAAAGAGCTTTTATTATTTGCTGTCTTAGACTCATATGATCATTAGTACCATATATATATATATATTATTAGACTTCTCCATGTAAGTGTTGATCTATTTTGATACCACTCCTCTAAGCGAAAATAATCGTATCAAAAGTCTATACTCTCAACGATATTCTTCATTTTTGTGTTTGGGGAATGTCTACCTAGCCTCGTCATCAATAAGTTCGAAAAAAAGATACCGATATGATTATTGGAGGAAATTTGATACAGGATAAATCCGTTTTAAGTAATGTTATTTAACGAAACTATAACAATAATGTACACATATTATATATACTAAACGCAGGCACGCACCGCACCGCACTATTTCTTGACTGCGTTCGGATTTATACCTCTCTTCTTCAATTGATTGTGTCTAGTCTTTTCAATCAACTTATCATCTTCCTCGTCTGTGAACTCAGCGAAATCATCCTTAATCAAACCCTCCTTTTCAGCTTCAGCTCTAGCCAGGGATTCCTTTTCCTTAGCACCAGCCTTACTGATATCATGAGGAGATGGTGCGATCTTCTTCAACTTGGCAACGTAGAACCCATCAACGTTATAAGTATGAGGGTAATAACGTTTAGTCAACTTCAAACTTGGATGGAACGTCTTACCTCTGAAACTAGTGAACCCATCCTTACCGATTTCCAACCCAGAGTCAACAAGTTTAACATTTGGTCTTTTCTTCAAGGCGTAATCAACAACAGCTTCATTTTCTTCAACCATGACAGAACAGGTGGAATAAACGATGTACCCACCAGTTGCTGAATTAGCATCAACGGAATCAATAGCAGACAGGATAAGTTGTTTTTGTAGATGTGGAATTTGAATGAAATCCTTCTCTGTTCTTGAAACTTTCACAGATTCATCCTTTGCAATGACACCTGTACCGGAACATGGGGCATCTAACAGGATTCTATCAAATCCACCAATCACTTTAGGAAACTCTCTGGCATCGTAGTTACACACTATGGTGTTCTTACAACCCAAACGATGGATGTTAGCAATTAAAGACTTTGTTCTTGCCTTGTTTGAATCATTGGCAAAGATACAACCGGTATTCTTCATCAAGGCAGACAAGTATGTTGTCTTACCACCTGGAGCAGAAGCCATATCCAAGACACGTTCGTTTTCTTGTGGGTCTAATGCCATACATGGCAAGAATGAAGATGCAGCTTGTAGAATGTAGTGACCAGCTAAGTATTCTGGGGTAGCACCAATTGGAACCTGCGAGTCAAAAATCTGTAAACCGACTTTGGTCCAGGATCCGATTGGTTGCAGGTTGACACCTCTGTTAACTAGAGTCTGGGCTAAATCACGACGTCTTGTCTTCAGAGTGTTTGTTCTTATGGTTATTGGTCTAGCAATCTCGTTTGCCTCGAAGAATTCCATCGCTTCTGATGGAGAAAACAAGTTGAATAGTTTCTCGGCCAAGAATGGAGAATATCCAAAGTAATCACAGATATCTTGTAGTAATCTTTCAGTGTATTCGTTTCTTGAAGTACCTTCCTCTGCCAAGTTTTTGAAATCTTCCAAAACTTTGACAATTTCAATCATTCTAGTTCTCAAGATGTTTAGATCCTTTGGACCTGACCCTAGTTCAGCCAATTCTGCCTCAGTTGGCAAGATCTTGGCTCTTGGTTGTCTTATATCGGATTCTCTTAGTTCATCAGCAGCGTCTTGTTCCTCCATATCAGCTTCTTCATCCAATTTGGTAGAGAAGGCCTCCATGTTCTGAGCATTCAAGTCTTCCAACTCATCAGCAGAATCGTCATCGGACCAGACAGGACGTTCACGCTGATCTTCATCAGAGTCATAAAACTCTTCAGCATCTTTGAACTCATCGTCATCATCTTCATCATCATCATCTTCGATTGCAGCATCAACATCAAACTCATCATTATCAGCTTCCTCTTCAGATTCATCAAATAGTGATTTCTTAGCTCTTGCTAGCTCCTCTAGATCAACCTCTGGCAGATCCTTTTCAGCTTCCTTCTGTCTCTTATAGATCTCTCTGTCATCTTCTTCCTCAACAGCCTTCTTTGGGGCTCTGGCCTTCTTTGGTCTTTCCACTCTATTTCTACTAGCATTAGACTCAGAGACCGAATCCGATCTCTTTCTCTTCTGCTCCTTCTTCTGCTTCTTTGCCTGGAACTCGTCCATCGAAGGCGGAGCGGCCTGTTTGTTCTTGAAACGTCTGCTACCCATGGTTCCTATGTGTGTCTAATGGGAGATATATCACACTATTAAAGAGAATGTGAATGTGAATGTGCCATAGTGAAAATTTGGCTGGTGAAAAATAAAAAAAAATTAAAAATTTGCGATGCGATGAGGTTACCCGGCCTTTTCAGTGGGAAAGTAGAATTTTTACTTTGTTTTGTGCGATGAGCTCTGCTTGACGCTGCGATGGCCAGTGCAAAACCAGGGATATCTCACCAGTATGGCATCAGGACAAGGATTCGTCGAGCGAGAGACTATAATCAAACACGATCTTCATGCGCTCATTCGTCTTCCGTCCACAGGGCTCAGGATCGTCGAGTTGAAGAAGGGCGGGATCGTCAGCCTGGGAAAGTTTGGGATCTTTGACGTGGATGAGATTGTAGGATACCCATTTGGCCAGAGCTTCGAGGTGCTAGACAATAGAAAAGTGCGTCCCATCAACTCCACTACGTATGGGAACAACAACGAGGAGGATCCGGCACTTGTTGTTGAGGAAGAAGAGATCACTGCCAGTGAGGGCTCTACTCCTGTCCCAACGACGTTGAACGAGAAAATCGACTATTTGAAGAAGTTGGATGTCACCAGCAGTGAGTCCAACAGGGAGCTTGTCGATATCGGGAGCTCTACACAGTCTCTCTCCATGGATGAGATTGAAACTTTGAAGAAGACTGCGAAAGGTGCTAATGTCGGTGAGGCTATTATTGACAAGTTGATTAAATCTCATGTGAATTTTAACATGAAGACAAAACATTCACAGGAGAAGTACTTGATTAGAAAACAGCAGAAGTTCTTGAGAAGATTCACCGTGGATTACGTTGGTCCATCTGAGCTATTACAATACTTTATCGAAAAGGACTCAGGTAAAGTGCTAGACATGAGTGAGGAAAGTTTAGGGTTGATACTGAGCTTGGGAAATATTCAAGCTGGCGGCAGATACTTGGTCATTGATGAAACAGGCGGTGTTGTCATTGCTGCTATAATGGAAAGAATGAGAGGATTAGGTGAGATCTTAGTGGTGCACGAAAATGAACATCCTAATCATAGTGCCCTGTCACATACAGAATTCTCCATTGAATTGCAGAAAAAGATGATCCAGAACATAAATCTATTACAGTTTTTAGAACCAGAAGAGGAGAAGGTACAATGGAATGATTTCTCAGAGGAAGAACTCAAAGAAATGAAAACAAACAAAAGATCACATTACTATAGACGTAAACAGAATGCCAAAGAGATCAACTCTGCAATCGAAAACTCCCAAAGAGGAGAATTTGACGGTTTGATCATTGCATCTACACTCTACACTCCAACCCTGATCAACAAATTGCTTGAGAAGGTTAGTGGTTCAAGACCAATTATCATCTATAGTCAGTTTAAGGAGGGATTAGTTGAGACGCAAGTTCAATCTCTAAATGATCTAAGACTACTAGCACCAACAATCCACGAATCAAAATGTCGTCCATACCAAACCATACCTGGCAGATTACATCCAATGATGTCAATGAGAGGTGGTGGAGGATATGTATTCAGTGCCTTGAGGGTGTATCCTATTGAGGATGGTGTCCAAGCTGTTGGACGTGGTTTGAAGAAACGTAAAGTGGAAGTGGAAGGGGAAGGGGAAGAGCAGACAGAGGAGACACCTGAAGTTCCTCAAGATGATGAAGTCATGGAGCAATCCTGAGTTTTTTTTTAGTTGCTAATATAGATCCTATTATCTCTTCTTTACTATTTTGTGAAACCTACAGGTATACACCACTTTAAATTACTCTATTAAAAAATTAATTTGTTTCTTTTGTGTTTTATCTAAATCAAAGAAAACTAATATACACAACGGAAAAAAATCCATTGGAGGAAAGAACTTCAAAATCAAGCTCTTTCACCAACCCATTTTCTAGCGTTTCTAAACAATCTAACCCATGGACCATATTTCTCCCAAGCTTCACTTTCTTGGAATGGATACCATGAGTTGGATTCCAGTCTGACACATCTTTCAGGGTGCGGCATCATAGCCAAAACTCTACCGTTTGGAGTTCTGATACCAGCGATACCACTTGGTGAACCATTTGGATTGAATGGATAGTTTTCAGTAGCATTACCGTAGTTATCAACGAATCTGATTGAAGTTAAACCATCAGCTTGGAATTTAGCCAAAGCCTCCTCACTTGCGTACGAAGCACGACCTTCACCATGAGCAACAGGGATTGGAAGTTTAGAGCCTTTCATACCTTGTAAGAAAATGTTTGGATTACCAGAACTTGAATCGTCATTAACAATCTCAACCATGGAAAATCTAGCTTCGTACTGTTCAGATTGATTCTTTTCAAAACTTGGCCAGTTTTCAGTACCTGGAATCAACTCTTTAATCTTTGATAAGAATTGACAACCATTACAGGCACCAAAGGCAAATGTATCCTCTCTTTGGAAGAACTTGGTGAATTCTGATCTTGCCCTTTCGTTATAAAGGACAGATTTAGCCCAACCGGAAGCGGCACCCAACACGTCACCATATGAGAACCCACCACATGCTGCAAAACCGACAAAATCATCCAATGTGACTTTACCGGTGATGATATCAGTCATATGAACATCAACGGAAGTGAATCCAGCCTGCTCGAAAGACCAAGCCATTTCCATTTGACCATTGACACCTTGCTCTCTTAAGATAGCAACCTTTGGCTTTGAGGAATATTGGGAAATGTTCAAATCATCTTGTGGTTCGTAGGTCAATTTGTACGAAAGACCAGGATCTTGGTTGTCTTCAATGGATTGATACTCTTGATCAGCAGATTTTGGATTATCTCTCAATCTTTGTAACTTGTATGAGGTCTCGGACCAAGCTTGTTGTAACTTGGCTCTTGAAGATTGGAAAATTTCAGAACCGTTGAATTTAACAGAGACAGATTGCTCCTTGTTGAAGACAGGTTCACCGACAACAGAGACGAATTCAGATGACAAACCTTCAGATGATAGGATTTCGACAAATTGGTCATACTTAGCCTTTGGAATTTGGAAAACAGCACCTAGTTCCTCGTTGAATAAAGCAGTTAGTTCATCTTCAGTTGATTTCAAATCGACATTCAATCCAGATCTACCAGCGAACGCCATTTCCAACAAGGTGACGATCAAACCACCATCGGATCTATCATGGTAAGCCAACACTAAACCGTCTTCTTGATGTAGCTTAACAATAGCGTTCAAGAATGATTTCAATGCAGAAGCGTCATGAACATTTGGAGCCGTATCACCAACTTGTTTGTAAACTTGTGCCAATGCAGAACCACCTAAGGCCTTCTCAACGTTAGCTGCCAAATCAACCAACACCAACACTGTCTCTTCTTCGGATTTGATCAATTGTGGAGTCCAAGTCTTAGAAGTGTTTGAAACTGGGGCGAACGCAGTAACGACTAAAGATAATGGCGCAGTGACTTCCTTGTCATCCCACTTCATCTTCATGGACATGGAATCTTTACCGACTGGGATACCAAGACCTAATTCAGGACATAGCTCTAATCCAATGGCCTGAACAGCTTCGTATAACTTAGCACCTTCACCGGCATGAGATGCAGGAGACATCCAATTAGCAGACAACTTAATCGAGTTCAAACTCTTGACATCAGCAGCAAAGACGTTTAATAGCGATTCAGCAACGGCTAATTTGGCAGATGCAGATGCAGAGATTAATGCCAATGTTGGTTTTTCACCTAATGCTAATGCCTCACCTGTAGAAACAATGGTTTCTCCTAATGAGGTGGCAGTGACACCAACGTCAGCGACAGGAACTTGCCATGGGCCAACTAGTTGATCACGATCAATCAACCCAGTGACTGTTCTGTCACCGATAGTGATTAAGAAACTCTTGGAACCAACGGCAGGTAGATGCAACACTTTATCCAAGGCGTCTGAAACGTTGACGTTTTCTAGATTAACAGGCTGTAGTTTCAATGGAGCAGTGACTGCACTTCTTGACATCTTTGGTGGTTTACCAAACAAGATCGACATTTCTAAATCGATTGGAGTCGAGTTCAACAAGCTGTCAGTTAACACCAAGCGTTCTTCACTAGTGGCATGACCAACAACGGCATATGGGGCTCTTTCCCTTTCACAAATCTCCTTGAACGTATCTAAATCCTGTGGAGAAACACCCATGACGTAACGTTCCTGAGACTCATTACACCAAATCTCCATTGGAGACATACCTGGTTCTAAACTCAAGATATCTCTTAATTCGAATTTGGCACCTAGTCCATTGTCGTGGACTAATTCAGGTAGGGCATTAGATAACCCACCGGCACCAACATCATGGATGGACTGGATTGGATTTTGAGTACCTAGGGCAACACATGCATCGATAACTTGTTGAGCACGACGTTGCATTTCCGGGTTTCCTCTTTGAACAGAAGCGAAATCCAAATCTGCTGAACCTTCACCTGAAGTGATAGATGAAGCAGCACCACCACCTAGACCAATCAACATACATTGGCCACCAAGGACGATTAGATGAGAGCCTGGAGTGATCTTATGGTTTTTCAAAGCTAATGAAGGTCTGATGGCACCCATACCACCAGCAAGCATGATTGGTTTATGGAACCCTCTGATTTCTTCTTTATCTTCAGCGTTAGTGACTTTAGTTGTCAAGGTTCTGAAATAACCATTGATACAAGGTCTACCGAATTCGTTATTGAATGCAGCGGAGCCGATTGGGGCTTCCAACATGATGTCAAGGGCGGATGCGATGTGGTTTGGTTTACCAACGTTCAATTCCCAAGATTGTTCAAAGTCAGGGATCAATAGATCAGAGACTGTGAAACCGGATAACCCACATTTGGATTTTGAACCACGTCCTGTAGCGCCTTCATCTCTGATTTCACCACCTGAACCAGTCGCAGCACCGGCAAATGGAGACACCGCGGTTGGATGGTTATGGGTTTCAACCTTGACTAGAGTTTGAACCTTCTCCTTCTTCGAGGTCCAGATCTTTGATTTGGAGTTTGGTTGGTAAAAGTACGCTTCTGGACCGTCAAATACCGCAGCGTTATCACTGTACGCACTGATGGTATACTGAGGGTTTTTCTCCTCTGTGTTTCTAATCATTTTGAACAAGGTCCAGTCTTTCTTTTCACCATCGATTTCCCAATCGGCATTGAAGATCTTGTGTCTACAATGCTCCGAGTTGACTTGGGCAAACATAAACAATTCAACGTCGGTTGGGTTTCTACCAATTTGAGTAGTGAATGCCTTGACAAGATAATCGATTTCACCTTGATCTAAAGCCAATCCTAGGATTTTGTTTGCAGTTTCTAATTTTTCTTTTGGTTTTTGTGAAAGGTCAACTTCAACCAGTGGTTTTGGATCATGATGAGCGAATAGATCATCGTGAACAGGGGCCTTTTCAATGTATAAAGATTGAGTCATTCTATCGTAGACAGACGACAATGGTGCGCCATCGGCGAGATACTCTTTCAATGGGAACCCACGACGGACTTTGATCAGCAGGGCCAAACCTCTCTCGACTCTTTCGACGTCTTGGTCCAAACCACAGACAGAAGTGATATTGGTGGCCTTGGAGGACCATGGAGAGATGGTACCTGGTCTAGGTAAGATTCTAACGATGTATGAATCCTCGTCATCTGGGGTTAAATCTTCAGTAGAAGATATAACTTTGATCAAATCCTGGGTCAAACGATCCTGGGTATCGACAGGAGTATCATACTTCAACAAAGTGTCTAAAAGTTTGAAATTTTCAGAGTCTTCTTGTGCCAATGTTGAATTTGGTTGCAGATTGACATAATGGACAAAGGCGGAACGGACATCGGTGACAACGGACGAATTGACGGCAGAGTTGATGTCATTGGTCAAGTTGTTGACTCTGAAGGTGGATAAGGCCTGAGGACCAGTTAGCACGAGCAAAGACATGTGATGATGGGGTAGCAGCAGCAGCAGCAGGGACCTAAAAGGACGGGTTATGTTAGTATGTGTGACACAATCCCAGAGATGTAATATATGTTATCCAGAGTCACGTTGGGCTCATGACAAGGGGGTGGGGGGTAAAATACTCACTTTGTAGCACAGGAGGCACAAGGGAACTCAAGGGGAACACCGTTGGAAGTAGGTAAACGGTACTGAATTGACCAGCAGAAGCAGAAGCAGAGAGTGCAAATTTAGTCACCAAAAAAATGTGTAATCCAAATGAAAATTTGTGGAAAAAGAAACTTCGACTCGGTTGGGAATTGATTATGTAAGAGATTGGTAAGCACCACTGATCACAAAAATCGATTACTAAACAATGACTAAGCCATTAATAAACAATGACTAAGCGATGAGCTGAAAATTTATTCTTTCTTGTTTTTAGCAGCTTATTTTATTCATTTATCTGTTTATGTATCTCTATCTCACTTATTAATTACACTTATCACACACCTACAATGGCCCAAGCACCACTCAAAGTCAAGTCCAAGCAGAAACCAAGGGAGAGGGTCACCAAGAAGCAGATGAACGCGAGACCTGCGGCTCCAAGGGCGCTGAAACCAAAGAACAAGACGCTGGCACAGTTGGCCAAGTTGAGTAAAGTGTACTCGGTCACTGCGTCCACGGAGAAGCTGATCTCTTCCAGAGTCGGCCATCTGGAGTTGCTGACCGGTAGTAGAAGAGAGCTTGAGAAGGCTGAGAAGGAGAAGGCCAAGAAGGCCCAGGCTAAGAAATAAGGGGACCTAGAGGTCTCTAATGGGTCTTATGTTATTAATGCATAACCTTTTGTATATTAGTTCTTTGTTAAATTTTTGGGGTTCTGCTTTAGAGTGTTGGGAAATCTTGATATATATATATATATATCTATGTACACATTTCAGTTTCAGTTCTATTATTCAGAGTGTATCGTTTCTAGTAAACAGCGGGATGGCATCCGGAGCTGCCTCCTCAGGTTGGCTTCTTGCCTCAGGGGTGTACCGCACAGGGACGTAATAGTCCAGCACCATGTTCTGCACGGTAGAGAACGCATTGGAGCTGATCCAATACAGGGCCAGCGCGGCAGGTGCCTGTGTGCTGACGGCCATCAGGAACACAACACCGAGCCTCGACATGTTCATCACCGAGTCAAAGGCTGTTATCCTCTGAGATCTCCGAACACTCGAGCTGTTGTGCAATTGCATCGTCTTGAAGTTCCATTCGACATTCGTCAGTGCCAACGTCCCCAGCATAACAGGCAGGATAGACATTGGATCCGCAACAGTCAAGTCACTAAACCAATAAAGACCCTCACTAACAAGAGAATCATCAAGCGGATTCGACGAGATCTCGTTCCACCCACTGAGATCCCTGAACGTGGCACTCATGGCCAACCACAGCGGGATCTGAAACAGTGGTAGCGTGAAGTTCTTCCACATCTGGCATCCATGTTCTTTAAACAACTTCTTCTGTCTCTCTCTGCGTTCTTTGGCACTCAACAGCATGATTTGCTCATATGTCAACGCTGCTGCCCTCCCGCCAATAGCACCTTGAGGGACGACTCCATCAACGAGTTCCCCCGCCTGCTGGGTCTCTTTCTGCTTCGCACTCTGCGCTCTAGACGCCAGTTTCAACCGTAGAATGGGTCCCATGGCGTTAACGATCGGTCTCAACTCAGCTTGTTTCTGCGTCCGTTTGCGCTGCAGGATAGCTAGTGGGAGCGTCCACACGGTACGTAGAGTTATCGTTGTCAGTGGGATCAATGCCCACCAGGGGATGCCGCTGTAGGCGTGTAGTGTCTGGATAGACGCCGTGAGAACGGTGACAATCTCAGTTGGAGACGTGATGAATGTCCGTTGTGGTTGGATGATGTGCTGGATGTGCTTCGTGGTGCGGAGAGTGGCTCTGGGCGTTATCCCACGGCCCAGCAGTAGCATTGTGTGTGTGTCTGTTTGTCTGTTTGTCTATTTGTCGAGTGGTGATGTTTTAGTATTTCGCTTTTTTTTTGACGGTGTTTTGCAACTACTGTTTTGTTGAAGAAGAGATATTTGCAGGGCTTTGGATGGTGGTTGGTCCATTGTTGGAAGAACAGACTCCACACAAAAGCTCAGCAGACTACCAATACACTCACTCAGTTCATGTCCGTATCAAAACAGAAGAGAAGGATATTATTATCGACTTTACAAACAGAGTCCTTGTTAGCATTAAATTTAGTATACACGTTATTTCCTCCCTCCGACAACACAATACAACACACCCTTCTAAAAGACAGTAAGTAAGTAAGTAAGTAAGTAAGTAAGTAAGTAAGTAAGCTCTACTTGACCTCTCGTTAAAACTCACCGAGAGGCGATACAATACAACTTCAACATTTCAACAACCATCACCATAGAATCAATCAATGAATCAGTCAATAATCAATCAATAAATTAATCAGTAGCAGTACCGTCACGGGGCCTATAGTGAGGCAAATTATCCGCTATCTCAGCAGGCAGCCTTCCAGTGACTTTGACAGCGTATAGACCCGGCTCATAATTCGTCACTCTCAACCATTTGGCCACCCATGAATGTTCTGGGTCACCAATGGCGACAAGGCCCTCGAATGTCGGCGACGTCGTGGAGAGACCGACGTCGAGGATCTCCACACAGTTAGGACAACCTTCCTCTTGGAATCTCTGCGTGGGAAACTAGTTAGTATACAGAAAAGGCATAGATACAGAAGAGAAGAACTCTGTTTGGATTCAGGATTTCCGGATTCGAAGAAGGCATGATACGCACTCTTGATTGCTCCACTATCCCGCATAGCATGCATGCTCTGTTGGAACTCATCTCTCTGCTTAGAACGACAAGTGTAAAACTGACTAACTAACTAACTGTCTGACTTCTTCTTCGTTTTGCTTCGAACCATTGGAAAAATGAGTGTTACCCGGTTCATACAAGGAGAGTGCCAACTCCATACGGAAAACAGTGCCGCTATCAATCGCATCAAAATCCGATATAGTGTAACGGCTAGCACGGTTCGCTTTCACCGAGCAGACCGGGGTTCGACTCCCCGTATCGGAGTTTTCTTTTTTTTATTTTTACTTCAGCCAGATTCAAACCCCGAATAAACAGCACCACGAAGATAAATAGAACGGATAAAAACGGATAAATACGTATATAAACGGCTATTGACGTCACCACTCAAATCACATCAAATCAAATACAATCAATGAAATCAATCAAATACAATCTATACATCGAGTTATAAAGAGTGTCTGTCCATTCCCCAAGTGTGTACTGGTGGTCTCTTGTTACAATCGGTTAGCAGTCTTTCCCTCGAGGAGTTCTTATCAGCTATTATCATCAATCCACGGACTTCCCCAGTGTTGTTTTGCAGTTTCCTTCCCGATTCGCCTATCTTACTCCATTTGTGTCAAAACTGTGGGACGGCATCAATCAATAAATCAATCATATCTATCTATCTATCTATATATATCTCTATATATAAACACACCAATCCTATCAATCACACTTTTCTCTACCACCACCACCACCATCCAATTGAATACATATAATGACTAAACCAAAGGTGCTGGTCCCCATTGGCAAAGACAGAAACGACATCCCTGATCACCTACCGGGCTATCAACAGTTCCTGAGGGATTTCGACGTGCATACCGCATTAGTGGAATCCCCAGAGGATTTACTCTCGTTACTGCGCGGCGAGTTCTCTGACATCGAGGGTCTTTGGGCAAGTGGCCTCTTCTTCACCCTTCGTGGAGGATTCAATCAGTTTATCGATCATTTACCCACTTCGTTGAAAGTCATCTCGTTTGCATGGGTCGGTTCCAACATGTTCGACGTTGCCAGGATCAACGCAAGAGGGATCATACTGACTAATGTCGGTGATGCGTCCTCGAAGGATGTCGCGGACATTGCGCTGACGTTGACGTTGGCCACGTTCAGATACACTTCGTATTTCGAGTCAAGTCTCAGGGTCAACGACGGTGATATCACAAAGGCGAGACTCGCGTTGGGATCAGCTGAAGTTGACGAGAACCACACGCCGATCCCGTTGGCTGGGCCTGCGAATTGGACGAAGAGCTTGACTGTTGGTGGTAAGAGCCTGGACTCTCCTAATGGGAAAACGGCGGGCATTGTCGGGCTTGGTGCCATTGGGAAGGAGATTGCGAAGAGATTAGATGCGATTGGATTGAAGATCAAATACACTAAGCGTACGCCATTGACCGACGAGGAATCATCGAGTTTGTCGTTCGATGTTGAGTTTGTTGAGTCATTCAATGAGTTGATCGCAAGTGTTGACGTATTGGTGCTAGCGGTGCCTCATACCGCAGAGACCATCGACTTGATCAACTCAGAGTCCATCAAGTTGGTGAAGAAGGGGATCAGAATTGTGAACATCGGGAGAGGCTCAGCCATTGATGAAGATGTCCTGTTCAGGGCATTGGACGACGGTACGGTGAACTCTGTTGGGCTTGATGTGTTTCAACACGAGCCGTTGATCGATAAGAGATACTTGAATAGACCAGATGTGAGCTTGCTTCCGCATCTGGGAGCCTTTACACTGGACACGTTCCAGGCGTCAGCGTTGAGTGTCATTGCGAACTTGAGAGACGTGCTTCTTCATAACAACGGTGGTATTTCCCCTGTGAAGTAGAAACAAGTATATATATATATATATATGAGTATATATAACAGATTGGATCGACCTAAATAAAAAGCTATGTGATTAGAACGATAGTTTAGTTGTACAACCAGCATATAAGGCATAGATTCTCACATTAGAATGGATCCAAGGATAAATGGGTGGATAGATGGATAGATGGGTGTTATAACTGTGGGGTTATGCGTAATCAATTACCGTTCATTGTTCATTGTTCATTGTTTGATTGTTTAATTGTTTGATTGTTTGATTATGCAGATGACAGATCTCTTGCCTTCTTTTCCAGTTTGCAGCATCGATCTGGTGCGGTTCAAGGGTGATTGATGGCTTCAGACACAGATACAGACAGTGCAAGCACAGTGTGTGCAATTGAGGCTGCTCAGACGGTTGAAACACCCGTCACTAGCTGGTCTGGATCTACTGATGATGCCTTTCTTCAAACACCAGATCTGACCACTGTACAAAGGCCAGCTGCCGCTGCTTCTGCTTCTGCTGCTGCAACAATGATTGGTAACTTCAGGGCTCAACTCAGAGAGGAGATCTCCATGGACGAAATCAATAAAACAGCACCTGCGCTATTTGGGGCCATATATGAACATACTGAACCAATGGACATGGCAACTTTAGCAAGGATCTTCTTGGCTAATGCAGAAGTTGCAGAGTTGCCCGCCATCAAAGACTGGGAAAACTGCGATGAGAAGGCAATCGATGAGTTTGTGAAAGTGATGGATCTGCTTGCATTGCAGGAGTTCCTAGGCATTCCCCTCAAGCGTAAAATTGGCGATGATTGCACGGTGGGGATCCAAACAGAAGAAGAAGCAGAAGAAGCAGAAGAAGCAGAGATGTTGTTCAATATCAAGCAGCCTAAACATATCCTCACCCACTAATCAAGTGCATGCCGGGGAATCAGTGCTGCATGGGCCTGCGGTTGGAGAGCACGAAGCTATAATGGTTATGGAGAGCAAGAAGGGGCCTATTAGAAAGTTCATCGCTGATTTGAAAGAGAATGAGTATGTCATGTACAAGAAACCTCCTCCTCAGGTAGAGGGCAAACTTCCTCCTGATATTGAATCCTCCTGTGACATTGATGATGGAGAGTCGTTCAACTTTGAAGGTTCAGATCTCGCACTGCAGTTGATCACACTTATGGTTTCCTACAGATTGAACAACATCTTTCTAACAGATGGCCAGTATTATCTACTGCTATGGCTAGATTTCAACAACTTCAAAGGTGTCACTGATGGGGTGTTACTAGGTGGTCAAGATAGGTACACTATCATTCCAATGCGATATAAATGCATTAATAGCTTTTCCCCCGCAGAAACACTCAATCCTCTTGCCTTTCTGCTATCAACGTGTATGACTTCAGCTGGCAAGACCGGCCGCCAGAAGAGATACCGTGATGTTGTAAAACTCAGAAATGATCTGCATCTTACTGCCTAGATACGTGCTATTGCATCTTACTTCCTAGATACTCGCTATAGATTAACTTTTTTGCTACTTATGAATTAATGAAATGATCCTATTGCTGCCTGTAGGCCTCTCCTCTCCTCTCTTACTGGAACTGAATTGAAATCAGCACAAGAAAAGAAAAGAAACTAGCTGGAGTCCTTCAGAAGGGGAATATTCGGTCGGATCAACTATGGTGATGTTTATATTACTTTGATTTCTCATTCTGCTCAGGCTGACTTTATATATAGATCTTCAGAGAGATGGGGACGCTTGGCACTAGATACTATCTATATAGGCAGGGCGAATTTAAGTCTACGCAGTACTCCACTTGGACCAATCCAACGATATCAATTAACAACAAAAAGTTGAAAAAAACTGAAAATTGAATCCCAAACAACTCTACAAGACACTACAAGGGAACAAACACCATGTCGGAACAACCAAAGTGTCCCGTAGACCACGAAACACGAGCCGTATGGCAGTCAACACAGGGCCAAACACCATCTGCTGCATCAGCAGCACCACATCCACTTCCGGACAACCCAGATGCCAAATGTCCCGTTGATCATACATCGCGAGCCACATGGTCTCAACTGGGCGGTAGAAAGCAAATCGATGGGTCCAGCATCGACACAGACTACGAGCCAGCATCGGCACCAGAAGCACCAGCACCAAAAGCCAAGGCAGCATCACATTCCTCGACTGAGATCCCCGACGTTGTGCAATACGAAACAGACGTTGCATTGCCTACAGATCGTGAAGTCTCTTCTATTCCACGCACTGGAGCACGTTCTAATTGGATCTATCCCTCCCAAAAGCAGTTCTACGAGGCTATGAAACGAAAGCAATGGGACCCCTCCGCCGAGGACATGAACACCGTCGTGCCTATCCATAACGCCGTCAATGAACGGGTATGGCACCAGATCCTAAAATGGGAGGAGAACGAAGGTGGGTCTTCATGTGGAGGGCTGCAGTTATCGAGTTTTAAAGGTGATAGCAAGAAAATGACGCCCAAGGCGATGTTTTGGGGGTTGTTTGGATATACGAAGCCGTTTGATAGACATGACTGGACGATCAACCGGTGTGGAGTAGAGGTGGAGTATGTGATTGATTTCTATCAGGGCCGTGGGAGGGCTGGTGCGCCTGGGTTGGCGAGTTTCTATCTGGACGTGAGACCGAAGTTGAATAGCTGGGAGGGAGTGAAGCTGCGTGCAAAGAAGCTTGTTGGGTTGTGATATATAGAGAGAGATATATTATGGATTGATAACTGGTTGGTAAATAGTGATAACTAGTTGATAACTAGTTGATAAATAGATAAGTAGTTGATTAATAGTTGATTAATAGTTGACTAATACAAGTACATGTAAATAAACAGAAACATAACAGGCTATCAGTATATAGATAAGTATATATATATATATATATAAAAGAGAATAGAATCACGGTCTGGCAAAGGCACCAGAGGAGCCCAGCTTCTGCATGTTCTCGCCCACCTGGACGTTGACTTCAAAGTATTTCGAGACGCAACGGTCGATGCACAGGGACTCGTTCTTGGAGAGGTCGCCGTCAGCGTAGTTTGCGGCAGTGATACATTTGTTGTGGCAGTTGTCGACGAGTCTGTTGAACATGTCGGTGACGAGGTCGAGCTCAGCCTCTGCTGCCTGGATCTTCTGCTGTGCGGACTGTTGTGGAGCACCACCGAGGCCGAGGAAGGACATGATGATGGATGTAGTTGTAGTTGTAGTTGTAGTTGTAGTTGTGGAGTGTTGGTTGTAGTGGGGGTTGGTGTGAATGGGTATTAATCAATCAATCAAAAAGCGGGGGGTAATGGATGACTGGATGACTGACACAGAACACAAAACACAGCGGCTAATTATTAATTATCAATTATTAACTATTAACACTTTGAATTGAACAGATCAGAACACTCTGAATAGAACGAACTGATCAAAAAAGATCAGTGAGAAAGTGCAAAAGTTTTTCTTTCCCGGTTCGGCCACACACACTTCTGACGGCGGCCCCCGGGCACGGTTGCTTTTTGTTTTGTTCTGTTATTCTATTCTTCTTCCATACACAAACACCAGATACCAATCAATCAATCAATCACCAATCAATCACTCTCCATGTCCAAGCGCCACACAAAGACACAGAGCGCCTTCGCCTTCGACAACACCACCACCTCCGCCGCTGCTTCCCAGATACGCAATGCCCTCAACAGGCTCTCCGACACCGTTGCCGACGAGGAGCGCGCCCAGTTCGAGGACCAGATGGACTCCTTCTTTGCCCTCTTCAGACGCTACCTCACGGACAAGGCCGCCGACAACACCTTGGACTGGGACAAGATCAGATCCCCAAATGCTGATGAAGTCGTTGCCTACGACTCGTTCACCGTGGGCGCCGACGCGTCCAATTTGTCCAAATTGGCCGTTTTGAAACTGAATGGTGGACTTGGTACCTCAATGGGTTGTGTTGGGCCTAAATCGGTCATCGAGGTTAGAGACGGTAACACCTTCTTGGATCTTGCTGTCAGACAGATTGAACACTTGAACAGAATCCATGACTCGGACGTGCCTTTGTTGCTAATGAACTCGTTCAACACTGACAAGGATACCCATCAAATCATTCGTAAATACGGTGGCCATCGCATCAGAATCAGAACCTTCAACCAGTCAAAGTACCCTCGTGTCTTCAAGGACACCTTGCTACCGGTCCCTCAAAGCGCCGATGATGAGATTGACGCATGGTACCCACCGGGTCATGGTGATTTGTTTGAATCCCTACATGCCTCTGGTGAATTGGATGCCCTGATCGAGCAGGGTAAAGAGATTTTGTTTGTCTCAAACGGTGATAATCTTGGTGCCACCGTCGATCTCAAGATACTTAACCACATGATTGCCACTGACTCAGAGTACATTATGGAGTTGACTGACAAGACCAGGGCAGATGTTAAAGGTGGTACTTTGATCAACTACAATGGTCAGGTTCGTTTGCTAGAGATTGCTCAAGTCCCAAAGGAGCACGTGGAGGAGTTCAAATCAATCAAGAAGTTTAAAAACTTCAACACGAACAACTTGTGGATCAACTTGAAAGCTGTCAAGAGATTGATCGAGAACAACTCGATCGAATCAGAGATCATTCCTAACGCAAAGACCATCATCAATGCATCAGGTCAAGAAATCAACGTGCTACAATTGGAAACCGCTGTCGGTGCCGCTATTAGACATTTCGAAAATGCCCACGGTGTCGTTGTTCCAAGATCCAGATTCTTGCCAGTCAAGACATGTTCAGATTTATTGCTTGTCAAATCAGATTTGTTCTACTTGGAGCATGGCGCCTTGAAATTGGATCCAACAAGATTTGGCTCGAATCCTCTCATCAAGCTAGGTTCTCATTTCAAAAAAGTCTCCAACTTCAATGCAAGAATCTCCCACATTCCAAAGATCCTTGAGTTGGATCACTTAACGATCACAGGTAATGTCAATTTGGGTAAGCACGTGATCTTGAAAGGAACCGTCATCATTGTTTGTCAAGATGGTCAAAGAATCGATATTCCAAACGGATCTGTCTTGGAGAACGTTGTCATCACTGGTAACTTGACCATTTTGGAGCATTAAATTTTCCCTTCCCATATTATTATTGAATATTTTATTTATAATAAATACTACTGTTGTTTTTGAATCTCTGTTTCATCTTGTTGTAGTTGGTTCATTTCTATATCTCTGCATATTATTTTATGTCCTGCATCTGCACACTGCAACTGCACTACTCAACGCCACTTGCATATGCAACTCGTATAATTAATTAATTAATTAATTAATTATTAGTAATAAAGTTACCAAGATTTTTGCTTTATTTTATTTTTTTTAGTTTTATTATTAGGAGCCGCACAACCGCGAATGCGTGTTTCTGCCAGTGCACTTTGCTCAAAGGTACAATCGTGCATTGTCGTCTTTCGTCTTCCAATTCACAGCTATACTACCATCGATAAAAACCTGTTGACCCTCGGTGGTGGTGTACTATTGATAAATGGGGTCAAGTAATTTTCATAAAAAGGTGTCAAGATAGATATAATTACCCCAGCAGCGGTTCGCCAAAGATGCGTTTTGTGTTGTTGCGATATTTTCAATAATCAACCACAATTAACACCAATTAATACCATGCAAAATTCGACTGGAAAGCCGCTAAGATCCTCATCCAACAAGAAGATTCCCTGATTTTAGTTTTAGCTGGGACAGCTAACAATACCGATACCATTATACGACCATTTTTGCTAGAATGTCTTCAGATCTGGCTAGGCATGCCATCGCGGAACGTATCGAATTGCTCAGCTCCTCGTCAGAGAAATCGATGGACAGCGGCGAGAATAACCCAAGCCCAAGCCAAACAACAGAAACAGCACCAAATCAGGTGAAACAGGACAGACCACGGTTCAGGGAGCGCGTCTACAGTTTATTCAGCGGATCCAGGAGAAGAAAAGAACCGGGAGATGATGAAGACGCCGATGGTGAGGATAATTCCCGCTCAAGTTTGTTGTCAATGGAAGAAGACGAAGAGATTGCCAAACTAAAAGAACTCATCAACAACCAAGAGACGACCAGTACCAGTACCACCACCACCACCACTACATTCACAGACACTGGCCTCAATTCCCAATCCAGGGACTCCCTCTATGACGAAGAGACATACATCAACACAATCAAGAACCAACACATCCCATTACTCCCTGATGAGATCCACGACGAGCAACAACAGAAACAACAGCGTCAAGCTTCTGAAAAAAAAGAAGAACAAAACAACATCCCGTTCACGAAGCTATTCCTTCACTACCACCCTGATCAGGCTACCTTGTATCGACTAGAGAGGAAACTCACACTCGAAGACCTGCATGACTATCAACTTGCTTATCCATGGATCCTCTCTCAAGCGGAAGCGGAATCCCAACATGCACAGGGGAGTAGCAGTAGGAGTATCACTGTTCAGAGCAAGCTCGATATGACGGAGATTATGGTTGCCTATAAGAAACTATTCAAGCGAGATGCGCCATTTTGGGTGCAGTTGATGAAAAAAACAGGATATGATAACCTTGAGCGTGGGAGTGAGAGTGAGGCAAAGATGGCAATGGTTATCTTGAAGGTCAGGCATAGCAAGGGTTATCGTATCTGGAAGGCCATGTTACGGATCTTTTTAGATGATAAGTTTCGAAAGGCAGAGGATTTGTCGGTTTATGCGTTGAGGAACACAGTTGTCAAGTTGCGGTTTGAGAAGAGGAGTGATGCTGTCATGTTAAGGGTTTTTATCACTCGTGGTGGTGGTACTGCTAATTCTACTGGGACTACTGCGTTGGAGATTTGTGAGTTTTTGAAGAGTAATTGTGATGAAGAGTTGCGCACGTTCGTCGATGCTGCAAAGTGGTGTGAAGGTGCAGGAGCAGGAGCAGGAGCAGGAGCAGACAGGGTGATGAAAAGGGTTTATGAGACTCAGCATATTTATTAAAGAGGAGAGATTATATTGGGGTTAAATGTTATTTGAGCTGTAGTTAGTCAGTTGGACGGAATTCCGTACTCTCACTAGCATTCGTACATTTGAGAAAACTGGCATAATCAGCATCAGCATCAGCATCAAGGAGTATAATACAACATCGGTTTGTGAACTCCAATAATATAGTCCCTGAAGCAGAAGCAGCACTAAAAAAAAAAGAATATATACTATTTCATTTTATATCATATTCTATCTGTTTTTATTTAAACTAAAATAGTAAGTTAAACTATATGTCTTAAAAAAAAACAAAGAACTAGGAGATCCGACAACAAACAACTCCAGTGCCTTTTTTTAGAACGACAGTTGACGTGCGATGTTGTAGGCTTCCCCCTCAACTGTGTCCACATTCTCTGGATAGTAATAAACTAAGACTTGTTTTAACTCAAAAAGAAAGTAAAATCTTATAATAAACTATTAATGAAAGAAAGTTACTAATTATAATAACTTATTCACATTATGTAAATTATTCTTAGCAGAACTGAGAGAGGGGGATTTTAAACTGTAGTAGTGCATTGTTGCATGCTAGTTAGTGGGAAAAAAGAAACTGTGCATCGCTGCTGTGTGGAAGAGCTCCCTTCGATTACAGTTCACCGGTCTATGCGGAGGCTCAGTGCTCAAGACTGGTACCGCAATGCAGTGGCCACAGTGCCATTCTTTCAAACAGCTCTGGACAATGACCCACCGATCCCGACCTTCCAAGTCATCTTGTATGTATAATTTTCCAACCACTGATTCATCTCTTTTCAACTCTTTTCAAAGATAGATTTCTACTGTAAAAACCAGTCTCATCACAGTTGCACGTATTATTTGTACATTTCTACTTCACCAGCTATTTCTGGTGGCAAGGCAAAATCCTGACAAAAGATCCATCGATCGATCAATCAATCAATCAATCCCCCCTTTTTTTTAGACATCTACCAACCATCTAGAAAGCTAGGCCATTTCTTGCCCATATATCTCTTTCTATCTTTCACATTATGCACTTATCGTCAGCACTCGTCTGTATCTGTGCCTGTGTCTGTGGCCTTTCCCTCCAAGCCGTTCGTGCCGCTGAACAAGTCATCAACGAGGTTTTCACGGTCAAAGCTGATATCTGCTCAGATATTGGTTCTAGTCTAGGTGCAAGCTGCAGTGAATTGGAACCAGTTCACTATGCTGTCTCTGATCCCGTTGGAAATATTAGACAAGCTTTTGATAGCTATAACAACAACATCAAAGAGGATGACAAACCTGCAGCTCTTTTCGAGGCGTTCAAGTTAACTGCCATGTTAACTGATGTTCCTGAGCTTATTCAAGATATTACCAACGACAAGAGATACTATACCAAGTTTTACAATGATGATGTTGTCAGGGCTGTTTCCGCGCTGATCAAGAACAATGATGATGAAGCGAGTGAATTGGGGAAGACTTATAACAGTGTCTTTGATGCCTTTCTATCTGCTGAACTCAATGAGAATCTGTTCGTTTGGGATGAAGTCCCAGCTCTTGAGTTTCCTTCGCATTTTATTTGATTGTTCTGATGTCATGATGCTTTTATGTCATTGTTAATTTGGCAGATTGCAATGAAATGCAAGAGGAATCATGCACTATTATTTACACTCAATGCTTGAAGTACAACAATGATGGGAAATTTGCAAATAACTGGTCAGCTATAATATAAAAGCTCATGTAAAGAAAGCAGCATTTAAATAGGTTATCAGTATTGCTTACACCAAATATAACCTAACCATTGATCTGCAGAAGTGTTTCTAGAACCATACACAGCGTCGTTCTCAATTTATGTAAATTGGAGCATTGAGCATTAATGTTTTGACTGACTCTTCGACTCTTCGACTCTCGACTCTTTCAACATGAAACCAGCTGCGAAGGAATAAAAGAAATCATCTGTCGTGACCTTACCAAATATAGTACTAGCCAAGTGAGAAGGAATTACCCCATTGAGGTTGTACACATTGAGGTCGAACACATTGATGTTGCAACTCAACTTCGTAGCTCAACAATCCACTAGCGATCCCGAACTACTATCTTTACAACCCAATTACTCTTTCAATGCAGCTCAACAATGTTCCCAAAAAAGAAGAAGCTAACTGCAGCAGGTAAGACTCCACGAAAGACTCCAGCATCACCCAATGAGATACTCAAATCAGCGATCAATGAGCTTTCTAAAGCTCCCAATGACACATATGTTCTCAATACTGCTAAATACCCTGAACTCGAAGGGTTCATGAAGGAATATGCTGGAGCATGGTCCGATGTGGTTGGAGCTCAATTGAAAAGTAAAGTTACAGCTTCTATGGCTGCTAAATTTGGCTTGGGGATCAGAAGACGTAACATCTTTCATCCAGGGATCACCAATTTTTATGAAACCGACAGTACAGAGGATGAAGAGAGGCAACAGAAACCACCAGCGAGGGCAAGTACTAAGACTTTAGTTCCGCAATGTCTAGCAGACTTCAAGATTTGTCTCACCAAAGAAATTTCACGCGCAGATATCAACAGCTCTGCACGGACGGTGTTTGAAACGCTAGATCAAAAGATGAAAACTGAGGCCAGTATGAAAGGCTTTGCAGAAGTGGCGTGGCCGAATGTCTTTACTATTTCAATACTGCCTGCCGTGGAAGAATGGTCACATTGTTCGGAACGTGACATAGAACGTCTTGTGGAATCGACAGAGTTGGATTTGGTGCGAATGATTCTTGAGACTGTCCTCAATCGTAAGGTTGGAACCTTTCATCGTTTTGTCAAATCTACTGTTGGTGATGATGCTAATCTTACTTTGACTCACATGTTACAACCACAAGAATCAGTGAATAATGGGCCGGAAACAGGCAAGCATGAAGCACTCACAGTCATTGAATGCAATGAGGGATCTATTACAAAGTTGGTGAAGACCATGAAAAAAGAGAGACATGTGATGTACGATAGCCACGCTGCCTTAGAGCGAGCAAGAAAACGAGAGGAAGAACTGGCAAGAAAACGAGAGGAAGAACTAGCAAGAAAACCAGAGCTAGCCTTATATGAAGCTTTGGACCTTGAAATAGTAGATGACGAATCTATCATTGAAACAGCTGCTGAGAAAATTACATCTGGACCTGGCATCACTGGTAATTTTGAAGGATCAGATATAGCAGCTCAGTTGATAGGATATATGGTTTCATATCGCTTAGACCACATATTTTTAACTGATGGTCAGGAATATTTATTATTGTATCTCGATTATTCTGAGTATGATCGGAATAGGGACAAACAAGCAGAAGATGACGAAGATCTAGCCAGTTATACTATCATTCCAATGAAGTGGAGACACATCAATATTTGGAATGAATCTGAAGGCATCACACCAGCTGCATTGATTCTTTCCAGTTGTATGAATTCAGCAGACAAAGATCACCGGGAAAAGAGACACCAGGATTTTGATAGACTGAAAACTGAGCTACTGAACAAACTGAAAGCACCTCCTGCATCAAGGAAGCACAGTAAAGGAGATGGTGACGGTGACGTCAATGAAGGCACGAGTAATGCTGGAAACCAAGGCGAAGAAAAGGCTGGAAAAGGACGCAATACCAAGCAGGTTATAGAAGATGGTACATTGGGTGCCGAGTACCAATGCGGTGCACCTCAGAAGTTCCGAATGTTACAAAAGGGTCCTGATTTCCTAACACAAGTGTATGAGCTTCACAGAGCTGACTTTGAGAGCTTCTTCAAATGCGAACTCACAGAATTCACCAGGTTGAAAATTGATAGACTAGTTGTGAAAGCCTACGATATTCCAAGTATTGAGGAAGGATTTCTGCAGGATGATATGAATTCATTGAAACATATGAAGGACTACGTCAGACGTATCTTGAGAGAGTATTATAAACAAGAAATCAGAGCATTGCACAAGATTAGATCCTATAACAGGCGCCAGGTAAAACAAGGTAGCAACGCACTCATCAACATTCCTGAATTCATATCAGCTGGAGATATCAATGTACTTTATCGTAATTTTGAAACCAAAGATTGGGGATTTTTAATTTATGGAAAATTTATTTTGAGCTCCTACGTTGAGGACCACAAGGAGTGTATAACGAAGGAATCATTGAAAAATGCATGTACTCAAGTTGAAAGATTGGCACAGCTAGGGATATACCATGCGGATATCAAGCGGGAAAACATTCGGTTCACTAAGAATGGGGAAGTTACTTTGATTGACTTTTCACATTGTTTGATCTTCAACCCGCAAAACAAGAATGAGTACGAGAAGTACCATTCCAAGATGGTAGATTTTCTTGCTTGCTCATTTGAAAAGATGGGATTTTGAAGTAAGGGCAGGTGTTGCTAACTATTTGCGATATATATCTTTACTAGCTTATGAATTTTGAATTTATGACATGGCTTTTACTGTAATTTATACATCTTCAGAGAAGCTGAAGAAGATCGAAATCTCGTGAGATGTTGAGGTCGTCAAAAAGTCATTGTGTTAACTGAAGCGTGCGAGTTTCAATGGACCGTTGTTCCCAATGTTCTGGTTGATTTGACCGGATCAAAGAAACCCACTTGTTGTTGAATTAGGCATTTATCAAACTCTTTTCTATTGCGTTTCTTTCTGTTGGTATATAATTTAACAACCGCTACTCCATCGCCTTCTTTCCTACAGCCCAAATAAGATATTACCAACGACAAGAGATACTATACCAAGTTTTACAATGATGATGTTGTCAGGACTGTTTCTGCGAATGATGATGAACCGAGTGAACCAGAGAAGACTTATAACAGTGTCTTTGATGCCTTTCTCTCTGCTGAACTCAAAGAGAATCTGTTCGTTTGGGATGAAGACCCCAGTTCTTGAGTTTTCTTCGCGTTTTATTTGATTGTTCTCATGATCCTTCTATGCCATTGTTAATTTGGCAGATTAATGCAAGAGGAGTTGTGCAATGCACTACTATTTACACTCAATGCTTGAATTACAACAATAATGGGAAATTTTGCAAATGACTGGTCAGCTATAATATAAAAGCTTGTGCAAAGAAAGCAGCAGCATTTAATAGGTATCAGTATTGGCTACGAAATATAACCTACAGATTGTAGAATTGTTTCTAGAACCATACACAGCGTCGTTCCCGATTCATGTAAATTGGAGCATCGAGCATTGATGTCTTGACTGACTCTTCGACTCTTGACTCTCGACTCTTTTAACATGAAACCTGCTGCGAAGGAACAAAAGATAGAAATCGTCAGTCGTGACCTTACCGAATACAGTAGTATCTGTGAGAAGGAATTACTCCATTGAGGTTGTATCATTGAGGTTGCAACTCAACTTCGTAGCTAAACAATCCACTAGCGACTCAACAATCCACTAACGATACAGAACTACTTTCTTTACAACCCAATTACTCTTTCAGTGCAGCTCAACAATGGCACCTCGTTCAAAAAAGCAGAAGCTAACAGCAAGCAAGACTCCACAAAAGACTCCAGCATCACCCAAGAATATACTTAAATCAGCAATCAATGAGCTTTCTAAAACCCCCAGCAATACATACGCTCTCAATACTGCTAAATACCCGGAACTCGAAGAATTCATGAAAGATTTTACTGGAACATGGGCCGATGTGGCTCGAGCTCAATTGGAAGGTGAAGTAACAGCTTCTATGGCTGCTAAATTAGGCTTGGGGATCAGAAGACGTAACATCTTCCATCCACGGATAAGCATTTTTTATGATACCGACAGTACAGAAGATGAAGAGAGGCAACAGAAACCACCAGCGAGGGCGAGTCCTAGGAATTTAGTCCCGCAATGTCTACCAGACTTCAAGATTTGTCTCACCAAAGAAATTCCACGCGCACATATCAACAGCTCTGCACGGACGGTATTTGAAACGCTGATCAAAAGATGAAAACTGAGGGCAGTATTGAATACTTTGCACAAGTTGCTTGGCCAAATGCCGTTGCTATTTCTAGGCTGGCTGCCGTGAGAGATTGGCGAAGATCTAAAGAGAGAGATATTGAAAATCTTGTGACACATACAGAGCTAGATGTGGTGCAAGTGATTCTTGAGACTGTACTCAATCGTGACGTTGGAACTATTCATGGTTTCGTCAAACCTAGTGGTGGTGATGATGCTAATCTTACTTTGACTCACATGTTACAACCACAAGAATCAGTGAAATATGGTCCGGAAACGGGCAAGCATGAAGCACTCACAGTCATTGAATGCAATAAGGGATCCATCAAAGAGTTTGTGAAGACCTTGAAAAATGAGAAACATGTGATGTACGATAGCCAAGCCGCAGTAGAACAAGCAAGAGAACGAGAGGAAGAACAAGACTTATATCAAAGTTTAAAACTTGAAGCAGTGGCTGAAGAACCTGTCGTTGAGACAGCTGCTGAGAAAATTACGGCTGGACCTGGCATCACTGGTAATTTTGAAGGATCAGATATAGCAGCTCAGTTGATAGGACACATGGTTTCATATCGCTTAGACCACATATTTCTAACTGATGGTCAGGAATATTTATTATTGTACCTCGATTATTCTGAGTATGATCGGTATAGGAAAAAACAAGCAGATGATGATGAAAATCTAACCAGTTATACTATCATTCCAATGAAGTGGAGACACATTGATAGTTGGGATAAATCTGAAGGCATCACGCCAGCCGCATTGATTCTTTCCAGTTGTATGAATTCAGCAGACAAAGATCACCGGGAAAAGAGATACCAGGCTGTTGATAGACTCAAAACTGAGCTACTAAACAAACTGAAAGCAACTCCTGTATCAAGGAAAAACAATAAAGGAGATGGTGACGTCAATGAAGGTACGAGTAATGGTGGAAACCAAGGTGATGGTGGGAAAAATCAAGAAGAGGCTGGAAAAGGACACAATACCAAACAAAATTTAGAAGGTGGCCGATTGGGTGCCGTGTACCGATGCGATGAGCCTCTGAAGTTCCGGATTTTACAAGAGGGTTTTGATTTCCTCACACAAGTGTACGAGTTTTGCAGAGCTGACTTTGAGAGCTTCTTCAAATGCGAACTCACAGAATTCACCAAATTTAAAATCGATAGACTAGTTGTGAAGGCCTACGATATTCAAAGCATTGAGGAGGAATTTCTGCAGAATAATATGAATTCATTGAAAGATATGAAGAAACACGTCAGATATATCCTGAGTCATTATTATAAACGAGAAATCAGAGCATTGCACAAGATTAGATCCTATAACAGAAGCCAGATAAAACAAGGTAGCATCGCACTCATCAAGATTCCTAAATTTATATCAGCTGGCGATATCGGAGTAGTCTATAAAGATTTTGAAACCATACGTTGGAGATATTCAATTTATGGAAAATTTATCCTAAACGCCTACGTTGAGGACCACAAGGAGTGTGCAACGAAGGAATCATTGAAAAAGGCATGTACTCAAGTTGAAAGATT
>JAJLSD010000074.1:0-35472 GCA_030567455.1 Komagataea norvegica
AACAACTTCATACGTGAACAATCCCCCGTTACCTAGCTCTGGGATGGATAAGATGTCGGAGTAAAGTGGTAAGTAGAAGGAAAGGAAAAATTGTGGTTTCTGAAAAATTCAGAGATTCAAGTGCTTTCTCAGTTTGTGGGTTTGTGGTCTCTGACACAAACGCATTTGTGTTGACTGACACAAACACAATTGTGATGACTGACACAAACACAATTGTGATGACTGACACAAAAGACAGATGGTTCAGCCTAAACAGTGCTTGTGGATCAGTTCTCTCAGAGAATTTATTGTGGTTTTTTTTGGATATCACACCAAATGGTGGGGCAGACTGACGCACACCTTGTTTCTCCAAAAACATCCAAATTCTAAACCTTTTCAACAGGATTAGCCGTCAATCTGGCAACTGTTCCTTTGAGGTATCTTGGATATATTGGATAAGATGTTGTTTCGGTTCGGTCTTACAGAGTATAGTTATATGAACGGAAGAAACTCCTTATCCGACGGTGTTAGTATTTTATCAATGCTTTGAATATCACCGTTGATATCTGTCACAACGAGAGCTCTATCCTTCAGAGAACAGTTATATGAAAGAAAAGCTTCAGATCCGACGGGGTTAGTATTCCAATGCTTTGATGATCACCTATTGCTATCTGTAGCAACAAGAGCTGTATAACTTATTCACACCTGCAACCATTGGGGAAACGCTTTCCAGGAAGCAGCTTTGTAGTGAAGTAGCTCAAGAACAACCTGTTTCAATCTTTACCAAAGGTAGGCATTACTTACATTATAAAACTATTTCCAATGTGATATTATACTCCTGGATGAATAAGATTAATGATGTAGTGACATTTATCTATTCAGCTAGCTGTATGTAGCATCGAAATGCTCGTATTCATTTTGACATATCATAATACTTCACAAATCTTGATTAAACATGTTTGAAGTAATTCATCATGAATATGTGTTTAAATTAAGCTTAACTACACGCAAGCTTTATTATACTATACAGGTACCAGCATATACGGAATATTACTAAAATTAGAGTTGACTGAATAAAGTTAAGTGTGCCAAGAACTCTATTCAAATACCTTTGAGATTTATAGCATAGCGATACTGGGCTAAAGATTATATATTTCTCTACATGATTGTTCTTTTTTGACATTGATTGAATTGATTATACATAGTACACTTTTTTGCTCAATCTAAGTTAAATAAATCTAATGAGTTGCCTAACCACTTATTCTAAACGCTTGTTCAGATCTTAAATGAGAAGGGCGGCAGCAGCAACGGCAAGAAGACCAGCATTTGGAGAAATAGCAATGGCAGCATCTTCGAAAGCGGTATTAGAAACTTCAGTGGTGAAAGTTTTAGTGTAGGTAACAGATGAGCCGGTGATGGTAGTCACTTCAACACTTGCGGTTTCTTTACCGTAGGTGTTGGTAACGGTTTTAGTGTAAGTAGCATCTGAGTTTTCAACGGTAACGGTAGTAGTGAAAGTACCTGAGGTTGGAGTGGTGGTTGCTTGACCAGTATAAGCCTCTGTAACGGTTTTGGTATAAGCTTCAGTACCAACGGTAACTGGAATGGTAACAGTGATACTTGAACTAGCAGACTGAGCTAAAGCTGCAGCAGAGAAACACAAAACTAGTAAGTTAGAGAAATTCATGGTGAAGGTTTATAGAATTTTAAAGGTTATAATCATTGAAAACTAAAGGAAAAGGCACATATAATGGGTTATATAATATGGATATGAGTTTTCATCATCCAATTGTGCTGCAAGTCATATCACTAAAAGAGGTGCCACTTTCGTATAGAGACTCTTTCTGTGAGATCTGATTGGTGAATCAAAGGTGGCTTACGTCGAGGACGGTTAAATTAAGCTTAAGAAACCAATCACGAGCTGCACAATTGTCAACGAATATGCACAAAAAGGGTGTCTGGAATGTACAAAGAGTCACAATAAGTTACGACTTAAGAGGTGCCGATGGATGTAATTTTTTCTTAGCGGGCCTGGTTTCCTAATACGGAATATTAAGAAAACAAAATACGGAAAAAAAGGGTGTCTGTCACTTTTGAACATGCATTGATTCATAGGATTTCATTTCCTAATCCGGCAGACACAAAAGAGGATTAACACCCTGCATGCCTTCAACCCAAGTTACTCCAGTGGACAGTGGACAGTTGACAGTGGACAGTGAACAGTTGACTAACAAATTACAACTGTGTTTCAATAGATACAAGCCATTTTTAAGCTTATGGATGAAACCTAGGAAAAGCTTGGAACATTTTGAGATTGAACATATACAGCTTCCCTTTTGATTAAAGTCTTGAAACTATGGACTTTAGCCAGATTAGGGGGATCTCCCGCCGTAGATCAGTATTTGCGCTTACGAAGAGTCACATCAAATTGCAACTTAATAGGGTGCCCATATTATGCCCATACATGCCCATCGATGCCCAAAGACGCATTTTTTTGCCTCGGCGGACGTGATTTCCTAATTCGGAATCTAAGACATCCCGCACAATGGCATTAAGCACTACATCTCTGACATTTCTTGAAAGCCTTCATGAACTGTTTGAACAATAGGTGTACTTGACTCTGTGTTATGAATTGATCCACTCGTGGTTATTGTCCAAATAAGGGTGGGGCTTACTGCTTTGATCTAGTTCCCCGTCCCGATTAGTCAAAGGTGCCATTCGAAGGCTTCATTATTGGCTATAGAAACTAAATACTAGGTGTGTCAAATCTGATGCTCTTCTAGAACAACTTTTGCGTGCTTTTGCCAGTAAATTAAACTACACCCGTTTTTCGCTTTTCTACTTTTCAAGACGGTATATAACCACTGGTGGTTCTTCCCATAAACAAAACTTTTAGATAGTAAAATATAACTAACAATAACTACACAAAAATGAAATTATCTACACTCGCTTTAATCGCCGCTTCCTTATTCTCCACTGTTAAATCTCAAGATGATGGTTGGGTTACTTACACCAAAGTCTTATCCACTGCTACCATTGCTGTTACCAAATACACTGGTACCTCCGAATTAACTGGTTCCGGTTACACCACTGCCACTATTCCAGTTACCAACGGTGATGCTGTTTACACTGAAATTGTTGTTCAAAGAGTTTCTGCTGCTGCCGAAGCTGAAACCACCGAAGAAGCTGAAACTACCTCTACTACCGAAGAAGCTGAAGCTACCACTGCCGAAGCTGAAACTAGCGCAACCACCACTGGTGACGGTTGGGTTACTTACACCAAAGATCTAGGTACTGCTACTATTGTTGTTACCAGATACACTGGTGATGAAGAACTAACTGGTTCTGAATACGTTACCAACTACATTACTGCTACTAGAAACGGTAACACTTACACCGAAACCATTATTGGTCGTGCTACTGCTACTGCTGCTGCCAGCTCTGAAGATGCTGAATCCTCATCAGCCGATGCTGAAGCCACCTCTTCCGCTGATGCTGAAGCCACTTCTTCAGCCGATGTTGAATCCTCTTCAGCTGATGCCGAAGCCTCATCAGCCGATGTTGAAACCTCTTCAGCTGTTGAAACCTCAGCTGCTGAAACTACCTCAGCTACTGAAACCACTAACACTGTTGAAACCTACACCGGTGGTGCTGGTGCCGTTGGTGTCTCCTTCGGTGCTGTTGCCCTTGGTGTTGCTTTATTAATCTAAGTAGATTGATTTTACTAGATTCCCTGGTGAAAGTGGTAAGATTGAAATGAATTAGCCTGCAGTGCTTTTATATACAATATATACCCTTTCTGTCTGATTCGCATTGTAAACTTATCTATATATTAAACAAAGCTAGTAAAACCTTGTACGATGCCTCGGCTTCTGATATCAAGAAGAGGTATTACAAGCTAGCTATATTATCAATAAAATTTGAAAATGGTTGGATTGAGTTACTACAGTCGAAAATATATGCTCGTTCTGTGTAATTCCCATTGTAATGAATAACTTACACAAAGCTAGTAAAGCCTCGTACGTTATTGAAAATGGTTGGATTGAAATGAGTTACTGCAGTGCTCTTATATAATATATGCTGTCTATTTCCCATTGTAATTTTATCTATAATCTAAACAAACCTAGTAAAATTCAATAATGATTCATTAGATCTTACCGTAATACATACAACCGCACCTCAGTGAGTTCATACTCAAATTAACTTACAAATAATTAGTCTCAATATCATATATAAAAAGTGTAAATAAAGTTATATAGGGAATAAATCATCCTAGTTTAGCTGGTAGAGACATATATATTTCAAAAAATAAATTAGATCCAAGCCATGAAGCTGTGAACCCATTGTAAGACTAATGATGGTGGAGCAGAAGCAGAAATTTCTTCTGGTTGTTCAGCAACATCAGCCATAGCAGTAATAACTTCAACGTGTTCACCATGGGCAATAGTCTTAGTAGTGTATTGAGCACCGGTCAATGGTTCTTCACCTAGGTATCTAGTGACAGTAATAGTTTTGTCTTTCAATTCCTTGGTGTAAGTGACCCAACCACCTTGGTGTTTTTCAACGGCAACTGGGGCATCAGTGACTTGGGCTTTAGCAGTAACTAATTCAACATGACCATTGTGGTTAACAGTCTTGGTGGTGTAAGCAGCACCGGTTAATGGTTCTTCACCTAAGTATCTAGTGACAGTAATAGTCTTGTCTTTCAATTCTTTGGTGTAAGTGACCCAGTTGTCTTGGTTGTCAGCAGCTGCAACAACACCGGTAGCTTCAGCTTTAGCAGTGACTAATTCAACATGACCACCATGGTTAATAGTTTTAGTGGTGTAAGCAGCACCAGTTAATGGTTCTTCACCCATGTATCTAGTGACGGTAATAGTTTTGTCTTTCAATTCTTTGGTGTAAGTGACCCAGTTGTCTTGGTTGTCAGCAGCTGCAACAACACCGGTAGCTTCAGCTTTAGCAGTGACTAATTCAACATGACCACCATGGTTAATAGTTTTAGTGGTGTAAGCAGCACCAGTTAATGGTTCTTCACCCATGTATCTAGTGACGGTAATAGTTTTGTCTTTCAATTCTTTGGTGTAAGTGACCCAGTTGTCTTGGTTGTCAGCAGCTGCAACGACACCAGTAGCTTCAGCTTTAGCAGTAACTAATTCAACATGACCGTTGTGGTTAACAGTCTTGGTGGTGTAAGCAGCACCGGTTAATGGTTCTTCACCTAAGTATCTAGTGACAGTAATAGTCTTGTCTTTCAATTCTTTGGTGTAAGTGACCCAGTTGTCTTGGTTGTCAGCAGCTGCAACAACACCGGTAGCTTCAGCTTTAGCAGTGACTAATTCAACATGACCACCATGGTTAATAGTTTTAGTGGTGTAAGCAGCACCAGTTAATGGTTCTTCACCCATGTATCTAGTGACGGTAATAGTTTTGTCTTTCAATTCTTTGGTGTAAGTGACCCAGTTGTCTTGGTTGTCAGCAGCTGCAACAACACCGGTAGCTTCAGCTTTAGCAGTGACTAATTCAACATGACCACCATGGTTAATAGTTTTAGTGGTGTAAGCAGCACCAGTTAATGGTTCTTCACCCATGTATCTAGTGACGGTAATAGTTTTGTCTTTCAATTCTTTGGTGTAAGTGACCCAGTTGTCTTGGTTGTCAGCAGCTGCAACGACACCAGTAGCTTCAGCTTTAGCAGTAACTAATTCAACATGACCGTTGTGGTTAACAGTCTTGGTGGTGTAAGCAGCACCGGTTAATGGTTCTTCACCTAAGTATCTAGTGACAGTAATAGTCTTGTCTTTCAATTCTTTGGTGTAAGTGACCCAGTTGTCTTGGTTGTCAGCAGCTGCAACGACACCAGTAGCTTCAGCTTTAGCAGTAACTAATTCAACATGACCGTTGTGGTTAACAGTCTTGGTGGTGTAAGCAGCACCGGTTAATGGTTCTTCACCTAAGTATCTAGTGACAGTAATAGTCTTGTCTTTCAATTCTTTGGTGTAAGTGACCCAGTTGTCTTGGTTGTCAGCAGCTTTAACTTCTTTTGCAGCTTCAGTAATTTCGGCTAAACCAGTAACAATTCTTGTGACCTCTTGACCATTGTATTTATTGACAAGAGTCTTAGTGGCATATTTGGTACCAGTTAAAGGTTCAGTACCTAAGTATTTGGTAACGACGATGGTCTTTTCAGGTAATCTTTTGGTGAAAGTGACCCAGTTTGCTGGATCTTCACCAGCATCAGAGACAGCTTTGTCTTCAGGGATAACAAAAGCAGATGCTGTTAAAGCGGTGGATGTTAACAAGAATAAGGTTGAGATTTTCATTTTACTCGTTGTGGGTTTAAGTATGTAATTAAGAATGAAAAAGAGGCAGAACGTCAGTTTTATATTTTTTTACAGGAAGAAAAGACCCACATTTCCACTTCTAAGAACAGTTAAAAATGCGAATAAAAACGTCAATAAAGATGGTGCAATTTACAAATTTGTATAGATCAGGGAACTAACATACGCACAGATCACTTCTGGTCGTATAGGGCTTCATTCTTGCAGAGTTATTCGATTTTTTTGTAGGGTCTTAAGTTATCTTTCTGCGTCTGATTTTAATGTGTCTTGTAACTCTCAGAGAAACTAGCCACTAAGAGAGCCAGAAATAATGATTGAATAGCAAAGAATCGGTATTATAGAAGTGATCAAATCACTATTCTGTGCTGAAAAGGGAAACCTTCTCCGGATTATATAATGCAGGGATGGACCTTATTAGAAGGTGAATATATAAAAGGGGGATAATTTCCGGGTGTCACGGGATGTATGCCTGCATTTTTGATCTTTAAGACTCAGAGAGTTGAGCACACGACGGAAATTTGATGATGTCGTTGGAGATCCAAAGCCCTAAGCGACACAGCGAGGTATTTTTGCGTTTCTTCATAGTTTAACTATGTAATTCATTTTGTTAATGCTGGCTAGTTAGATTCAATTCCATACAACCTTGTTTACAGTTGAAAATGTAGAAATGCAGAATGATCGTTTAGATAATGCATTAGGAAGTTCAGCCCGAGACACGAAAACGAAATCTGACTACAAAACACCTTCTAATTGCTGATTGTTGCATTATTAGACTCACCTGTCATATGATCGTAAAATGTATTTAGTCTGGTTAAATAATCCTAAAGTAGCTTTTAACTTTTCGATATATCTTTGCAACTATTAAATATCTGTACCTACCATGAAATTCTCAGCCCTTGCAGTTGCAGCTATACTCTCCCAGATCGTGAGAGCCGATGATGATGATGGCTGGGTTACTTACACAAAAAAATTGACCACTACAACTGTCTCTGTCACAAAATACGCTGGTACTTCAACATTTTTATCTGGATCACAATTTACAACCCAAACTGTCACTGTGTCCAATGGTGACGCTGTTTACGTTGAAATTGTAACAGCTCATGCTTACGCTGGCTCAACAAATGATACTACCACTAATGGTACTACTAATGGTACTACTAGTGCTGGTACCTCTTCATCATCAGCAAGCACTTCAAGCTCAGACTCAACTGAATCATCAGCTAACGCAGCTAAGGCACTTGGTATCTCTGCCGGTGCATTGGCTGTTGGTCTAGTCGCATTGTTGTGATCAACGAAAATCAAAATTACCAAAGCTAATCATGGATATCAATTTTGTTATTAATATTACGTTTCTCTTCATAGATCAGTAGAGTAGAGTAGAGTGCACAAATGTTTCTCTAGAATCTCATCTCGTAAACTATTTCGGTAGGGCGTATTTGGGAAAAGCTAAAAGTCAGAATAACCTTGTGGGTATAAAATTCCGGCTAAATAACGACCATGAAAAAAACAACATACGCTTAGAAATAAATTGACCAATGGCTTATCTACGAATAGACAATACCGTGTTTCGGTTCCATTATCCGATTTTTGAGTTATATTACTGTCTGAGTTGCTCTAGTATATAACTCTTGGTATTATTTTACTCGAAATTATCGGGTGAGGCTATCTATGTGTTACCCTGAAGGACTCCGCATTATCCGTGGTCCAAACTGATCAAGAATGAAGAGTAAGCAAAAAATAGCGCAAGCTTCGATTTAACCGAATGAGCAGTATTTCGTCCCAAGTTCCAAGGCTTTTTCTTTTTACTTTCTTATTGGCAATGTTTGTAGATTATCACAAATCTGGCATGCAACCACATATTTTTCAATTCGCGGGTGGTGGTCGTTGGTGGTTGCACGCACCTGTCAAATCGATTTTGATTACCTCCAAAAAACACCCAATTTAAGCTTTTTCCAGTTAAAAGACTGTTTGGACTTGGTCATTTAGATTAATAATGAATGTTGCACCATTTTCAACTTATTTTTATTACTACTACTGTGAAAATAGCGGATAACCTTGTTCAACCACCATAAGAACACTCTATGTAATGCCTCAACAGATTGAGTTTTTTAATCCAGATGGTAACTCCTATACAACCAATATGGATACAGCTGCTAAGAGAGTTAGAATGCTGAAATCCTGTCTTCTTTGCAGGAAAAAGAAGAGAGGCTGTGATAAGGCTAAGCCAGTTTGTGGTACTTGTTCAAAGAGAAATGAAGCCCATTTATGCCAGTACGAGGATACTATTTGGAACATCCAGATTCCAGAAAATCCGGTAACTTATTCTCCTGAGACTCCAGCACTTGCTGTATCCAATGTTACTCCACCCAGAATCATTGGCGGAACAGCTTCTCCTCTGAAAATTGAAATCGCAATGGAAGAGGTTCCTGATCCAACCACAAATGAAACCATTGATTTCAATAACTTAAGTCTTCAAAATCCAGGTACTTTTGATCATTTTGGCACTTTAACCTGGTCTGCTATAACGAAAAAAGACTTGTTTGTGAACACTATTATAGGTTCACAGAATCCTAAAACGGCATTATTAAACAGTGGGAAAGATTTTGATTCCAAGAGTCACGAGTTCTTTCATAAATGGGAACAAGAGAATCCAGAATTATTCAACACAAGTCTATTGAAAAGGAACAAACAAATTTACATAAGTGTTTTTGATTTTTCAAATCATTTAAAGAGTTTGCTTAATGATTTCAAGCTTTGTTGGTATCTTGTCGATATCTTCTTTGAGACAGAGCTCTGCGTTTATCTACCTTATATTGATGAGATTAGCTTTAAACAAAGCCTGTCAAAAACATTACAAGCTGATGGCCTTAATATCCAGATGACAAGTGACTTATCTATTATTGGCATACTTCTACTCATAATGAAACTTTCTCATTTCTTTACAACGTTTAACTATGGCAAAGAAAGTTCAATATCAGATGACGCAAAAATTCAATATATTTATGATCATCCTCTGAGCTTGGATCCTACGCATTTGATAAATCGAATTGAAATCGAGTTATCCAAGCTTAAACCTTACACGATAGAGGCTTTTCAGTTTCTCTTATTGCGTCAATATTATAACATGTATGCCCCTGAGGAATGTGCATGCACTAATTTACCATCTGCTGAACGTTTAGGAGCTCTATTATATTATGCTAACCAAATGTCACTTAACAGAGACCCATTGAAGGTTTTAGGATGCAACTCTCCTTCTTCTAGAATCAACTTACTTAGACGGTTATGGTTTGGGCTAGTAATATTGGATAATGCTCAGAATTTGCTGTTAGGTATTCCCAAAGTTATAAATGAAAATATGTATGACACTCAATTACCAATAGATGAGTCTGAAAGTAATGTTTTGGAATCAACAAAGAATAAATATGTTTCATCTGAAATAGAGAAATCCAAAGCGTTTGAGCCTCTATTGAATATGATAGTTCCTATAAAAAACGCACCAACTTATGGTAAATTGAAAGCTGCAATTAAAGAGTTCAACATTCATATTCAAAGTTTAAAGCTCCCAGAAGAACTGAAAATTGGAAATACGGTCCCTGCAAGACTTCAGAACTTTTGCGATATAAAACATTTCCTCGAATCACAATTGTTACTATTTATGGTTTATCACCACTTATTCATACATTTTTCAATCTCCAAGAATAAAGAGCTTTCAGTGGAATATTTACTGAAGCTTTGTGACACAGTAAAACATTTATATTCAGTTAATTCTTTCGTTTTTCCAGGAGTGAACCCACAAGAAAACCCAAGGAGCCTGTTTGGAACTGGTATGTTTATTTTCCCATTGATTGAAAACGGTGCTCACAAGTGTACACTGTTTATTATGTCTGTATTGGGAAGAATCAAATCATTGAAAATGTTCACAGTTAATGATATTCCACTTCCAATATCCAATTTGCTCGATAATATCTTGAGATCGAGCTACCACATAACAGAAACTATCAATTCAAATTGTTTCCACTTAGTTTCTACTTATTTCCATCCTTGGATGACTTCCAAGATGCATTCCACCATTTTCCATAAGTGTTTAACAATGCCACTTGGCCCTTCATATAACTTTGAGAAAAGCCTTATAGACATTAACATAATATCAAAGTTGAATCAATACAAAGGATATGATTTTGGATTTTCAACTCATGATTTAGATGATTTTGTTGCCATATCCAAGAAGTTTGATGAACTGCATGAGTTATTAGATAAAAATAACCATTACTCAATTAGGGCTGATAATTATATTCATACAAATACAACACCTGTCTCCAATGAGTTTAAAGTGCGTGAAGAAATTGTTTCTCAGCCGGACTTTAGTTTTGATCAACAAGAAGGACCTTCATTTAATGATAAGAAATGGCTAGATAGGATTATTGATGAATTTTCAGATGGTTCTGGTCCTCAAAACTTTTTTGACTTTCCATCAACTTCAAAAAGTCCGTATTATTTTGCTGGGAATCATCAAAATACGGGTACACGTTTTACAATTCCACAAACTCAACGTTCCCTTAGTAGGAATATGAGTTATCCTACATCGGATTATACCAGCCAATGGACTACTCCAGAAAGCACTGGTCCAAATACTATATTATGACTGTTCATAGAAAAATAGATTTATCATTATTTATTTACCTAAAGGTATTTATGCAGAACGATTTATTTCCCAACAGTACATTAATTTTATAGATTATGTTAATACCAACCAGTTACATCTAGAGACCAATTGTTACTGAATACCATTTAAACCTATTCTTTCTGTAGTTTCTTATTGGAAAAGGATTAGAGAACGGAAAATGGGTGAAAACCGGGTTTGTTGAAATCTGAAGAAAGTCTAATAACCTTTGATAGGCCTTTGAACTTTCGCTTTCTAGCGAGTTTTGATATATATGATATTTGAGACGAGTTGTTTTGTCCGGTAGATGCAAATACAGATGGTTAGCATTCGCTACAGTTTAAAATACACCGAGTACTTCATGCTGATTATGTTAATTTATAGATATTTCAAATAGATTGCAAGTTATCCAAAGATGTTTCGATCTCAATGAAATCTTTCCATAGCTCCAAATTCGCGTTCTTGCCAACTTTGCTACTGAAGTTCAATCTTTTATCTAAATTCAAGAAATTGAACCAGTACTTCAACAAGTTAAATTCTAAGATTGGTTTGTATCCCACTTCGTTGTCTGCATACCTGTTACTCTTTGGATTCAGCCCACAATAATGCGCGACCTTGTCACTGATTTGTTGTTGTAACACATACAACCTTCTATAACTATCCTCACTAATCGGCAGCACTTTGAAGATAGAACCATCGACATTGACCCCAAGATTTTGAAAATTATTACTATTTGAATTCGATGGGATCATTTTCAAAGCTGTAGTCAGAGAGTTGTTTTTGAAGCTTGATTTTTTCAACAATTTTTGCCCAGTTAATGATTTAACATCTTCCGGATCATAAGACAACAGCTGCAAATTCTCGTCATCATCTGCCACAAGGAAGTAGATCTCATCGTTGAAAATGATAAAATCAGCACATGAAACATTAACATCTTGTAGATCCTTACCTAAGAGAAGCAACCTATACGGTTCCGCGTCAAACCCTAAGAACCAAATACTTTTCAATGTGTCACCAAGCAGCAACAGATTCCCAAAACTCTTAGATTCAGATATAAATGTAGCAGTATCGTAGAACGCAACTGGAACAGTACTGTTATCTTGCTGTAAATCTCTAATCAGAACCTTTTGACCCTGTGCCGTTAAAAATCTACCACTGATTTCATTAACACTAGTTGCTGCACCTCTGACATGCTCTTTGGAGATCTCTTTGAATTTGAACAAGATGTCTGGTTTATTTGGATCAGGAACAATAGAGATGATATCTTGAATGTTGTACTCTCCGTAAACTGTGAGATCCTCCAATCTGTATTTCCCAATGGCAATCACGACAAATTCCTTCTTCTTCTTAGATCTCGAAGAGACGGTCAAGTTCATAGTCTTCAGATCGTTAACAACTTCATTATCAGGAAATTCAATCTCATCAATGACAGTCCAACCTTTAGGATTCACTAACTTGATCGAACTTTTGAAACTGTTGGATTTTGGTTTATCCTCTTGAGTACCAACGATATGAACGCCATCTTCATCTCTAGCGTCAAATGGGATCTTCGTCAATGTAGAAATAATGAAGAGTTGGGAAGTTTCATGGAACGAAATGTTGTTGACAGTTTCACCAAATGTGAATTTCTCAATTGGTAAATTTTGAGTATAATCAAATCTGGATTCATCAAAATTCAATTGACAAATCCTTGCATTTTTTTGATTATCAATGTACATGAATTCATCATTATTGTAAATCTTAGTTATCGAAATTGCATTGTTTGAAGTGAATTTGAAGATCTTTGGCTGTGATTTAGCAACTTTGATGATGAAGTAAGGTTGAGCACCAGTGACAAAGATCAATTGCTGATCTTTGAACTTGATAGGAATCAGTTTTCTTTCTAGGATAGTGGAACTTGAATAGATATTTTCTGGAGCACCGGTGATTAAATTATTAGGAACCTTAACAAATTTAGTAGCTTGATTAACTTGGAATCTCTTATAAAAGATCAATTCACCACCAATTGTTAAGATGAAAAGGTACTCTTCCTTGTTCAAATCATCACCAATTTCCAATAACTCAATCTCTTTGATAAATGGATCAGGAATCAATCCACTTGGGTTATTGAAATCTTCCAACTCAACGACTTCGTTCAGTTTATGGATATGGGAAATCTGATGAAACTTTTCATTATGGTTTCTTTCAAAGATTAACAGTTGGTTATTGATAGTAGTCACTAAGAATACCAAACCTTTAGCATCTTGGTTCAAGATATTTGAATTCGAAATGTTACCAGAGGTTAAAATAACATCACTCAACCCGTTAGGCAGCTTCACTTTATTCAATTTTTTCCCTCTCTTGGAATCAATTTCAAAAATCTTGATCTCACCTTTTGATGAGGTGATTAAGACATAAGGATCAACTATCTTTGCGGATAAGATTTCGAAATCCACATTGATTTGAAACAGCTTCTTGAAATTGGCATCGAAAAGGTATATATTCGTCAACGTCACTTGTAGTATTCTTTCTTCTGAAAACAGAAGATCAATGTTTACAGTAATATTGTTGTTCTTGAAATCTAAAGTTTGGAAATTTCTGAAATTTTCATTGATTAGGAAAATCTCTGATTTGTAGTTGGATAAATCCGTTGTAATAAGATATTTGTTCATCAGATTCCATGTCTTGTTGATATTATTGAATTTCAAAGTAGATTTGATATGTGGAGCAATTGATGGCTTGAAGCTGGTTAGTGCCCCATTTGTACCCTCACCCGTGGAACAAACTATAGAAACATCATTCACCGTTGGATTGGAAAGACCTTGAATTGATTGATCAGATGATAGTTTACCTAAGGTGAAGGAACTAATAGGACCGTTATTGATCAGGTAATCTGTCTGTTTATACTTCAAAATGTCTCTTTTAGTAGCCTTATTGTCTTGAACATCGTCATCATCATATAAATCTTCGTCTTCATCGTCATCATTAACCTTTGTTGATTCTTTAATATTTTCAGTAATATCACCGCCCTCTGTGATGAATTTTTTCAAAAGCGTGGAATTAGATGAACCATTACCGATAAAGATGTAATCATCCCAAATGGTAAGGGATTGTGAATTTATTGATAATACATCCAATTCATTGATAGCGAAGATTGACAAATCTTTGATAATCTTACCATCTAATTTGAACTCAACTTGATAAAATTTACCTAATTGATCCACTATCAGCACATTGCCATCATTCATAATCTCAACTTGGGAGTCCTCTAAGAATAGATTCAATTCAGATTGATCATTCAACTTCAAATCTGTACATTGAGACCAATATGGGTTCAAACCAACACCTTTAACGTTACCGGAATTGTCCACGTGCAAGATCTCATTGGCACCAATCAATAAAACACCATTTAATGGGGATTGTAAAGGTTTAACCTGATATACATCATAGGGAAGATTCTCCACGTTGAGAATCGGAGTTGACGCACCAGTAGTTAGATCTAATGACAGCAGAATGAAATTCGTGGTATCTTTTCTAATCGATAAATCAGCAGCCCAGGTATATGATTTGTTATAGAGGATACCTAGAGTAGGATCTTTATAGTTGTGTAAAAATTCACATTCTATGATAGCGCTAATTGAAGCTTCTAATTTCGTAACCGGAACAACTATGGAGTCATCGTATACTGTTTCATCACTTTGACCATTTTCGACTTCGTAAACGTCGACATCTTCATCTTCATCACCGACATCCAATTGCTTGAACGGTAGAAATGCCAGCAGATCGTTATAGATTACTAAAGAGCAATACCCGTTTGGCTCCAGTTTCAACCTGGCTTCATTATACTCATCTTTGGCATTGATACTTTGCTTCAAGAACTCCAATTCGTAGAAATGCAAAGAGTTCGTCATGATGGAATGATTATCCGCATCCCATGATACAAGAGATAGTTTAGCAAACTTCGTCAGTATAATCAATTGATCCAATTTTTGATTCTTAAACCTTATGCTTTTGATGCCATCAATAGAACAATTCAGTTTGTATTCGCTAATAATGGCCAGCTTATCGCCTTGACCAACCTTAAACAACTGCAGTAATGTATTCTTGACAACCACCAGCGTCTTGTACTCTGTCGAGACAAAGTTACAGGCCAGAGAATGCGACACCCGTGTGGGATCTATGATCTGGTCGTACACATCCATGGCAAACAACACACAATTGGCCTCCAGACTAACTAACTACTACTAACTACTAACAATCGTGGAGACTAGTCTCAAAAAAAAAAAAAAAGTCTCGAGGATCGAATTCGCGAGAACCAGGGCAGCAGAACCAGGGAAGCTTTCCGCTTTGGGAAGTGACGTGTGAGCCGCGCAAAATGGCGCAAAAATGGAGCGCACACTAGCCACATCTGACATGTACCTTTGTTGCATACACGCTTACGGATGACAGATCAGGTACTACTGCGACTACAGCGTGATCCCAGGTATCCATATAACATATACTAAATATTCAGTATCGAACGGATCGGAGGTAGCGTTATTATATTCTGAGCGATGGGCGGCAATGACGTAGACTGCGAATGTGCCAGTGAGCGTACCTGTGATTGTGACTGTGTGCTATACTGCTTGGATGAATAATCGTAATGGTATTGATCAATCGAGCCGATTGAATTGTGTCTTGTGAGCGAATAATTATTAGAAGGTAGCAGTGGCGTCAGCAGTATCTCTGGTTTACTCAGAGGCGATGCTGGCGAAGGCTGTAATTCTGGGGAGCGTTCTACCTGTGGTGTAGGGGTCTCGACTTCTGCAGTCGTCGCTGGCAACAGGTCCGGTGTGGCCGTCACTGAGCTGTCTGGAGTGGAAGATTTAGAAGACGTTGATGATCTCTTGCGTCTCTTGATTCGGTTGAATCTTATCAAGCTATCCTCTATTTCCAGAAAGACGTCATTGTTGTTCGATGCCATCTCATTTTTAGTCTTGTTGATGGCTCGATGATGGCCTCTTTTCTTGTAGTACAACCCACATGCGTTACAGATGTTTCTACCCAGGTCGTCTTTTCTCCAGATGGAGGTATTAATGTTGTGACAATTGGCACAGTGGATTATGCTTAAATTGTGGAGATCGATGTTCTTCAGCACAATCTTATCCTGCGACTGCTGGTCCACAATGAGCTTATCGATGAGTTCTGAAGTCGAGAGCGACTTCTTCTTTGACACCAGCAAGGTGGGTCTGTGGACCTTCTTAGATTTGTAGTAAAGTCCACAGGCGTTACAAAGAGTGACAACGGCTTGTGCCTTGTCATCCAAAGTGCGTCTCCACATAGGTGTCTTGTCTGTGTTGCAGTTATGGCATTTCATGTTGGGTCAAAATATGGGGTATAGAGTCAAAGATAAGGATAGAGAGGCACAAAAGCGAACTGAGAGAGAGAGAGAGGGTAGGAGGACCATATATATACTATAGGAGAAAGCACAAAACTATTACGATTGTTTCGTGATTGTTGGCAACGTATTGCGATTGAGCTTGACAGCTACAAGGGTGCCAAACTGTGGTGGCATGAGCATAAGCCTCACCAACCGGGTGGTTTTCGAACGGTGTAGGCGGAGACCCCTTCTGGCGGCACATTGCCCCGCCCCGACGCGCCCAGAGTGCCAGGGCCAGTAGGGGTTACAGGCACGTGCCAAGTCAGCTGACCAGCCAGCCATGTGCTGAGCCCCGGCCCTCGGCTCAACCTCCCGAAAACGCACCAGAACGGAAACCGAAACCGAAACCAAAACAAAACCAAAACAAAACAAAAAACAGAGAACTGAGAAAGTGAAATGGAAAGTTGAAACTGAAAGAAAGAAGGACACTACTCGCTTCCACACCGCTCTCATGGAGACCATCGATGTTCTGGCGCGCGGCTTCGTTGTCAAGTGGGTCCAGGTCCCGGACAACTCCACCGTCATCTTCCAGGCTAAACCGCTCAAGCGCTCCATCAACCTCGCCGTCTATCGCTCCAACGAGTCTCGCCAGACCGCTGATCTGGAGCAGCTGCTTCATCAGGACTCCTCCTCCAGCCACCTCAAAAGATCCAACTCCTCGCGCTCGCTCTCCTTAGAGGAACGGATCAGCAAGTCTGACCTCACACAGATCGCTACCTATGGCCAGATTGATAGAAATGCCCTCTACAAGAGTGAGTTGAAAGTTGAGAAAGGCGGTATATATGCCTTCATCTTTGACAACACCTTCTCGAAGAACTATTCCAAGAAGGTTCTCTTCAACAAGTTCTTTGTCAGCCAGGATTCAAACCTGGAAAACCGCCAACAACTGGTGTCAAACTCCACTGCCTCGCTGAACTCCACTGCGCATCACCATAATCTACACCCAGCAAAAGGTCAATATTTACAAGGGTACCTTCTTAAGAAAAAGAGAAAGAAGTTACAGGGGTATACAAAAAGGTTCTTTATTTTAAACTTCAAATATAACACCTTGTCTTACTATTTGAATGAAAACTCTTTGAAAACACGAGGCGAGATGCAGATAAATATCTCCACCATAAGTGCCTCAAAGGAGGAACACTCAATTGTGATAGATTCAGGAATGGATATATGGATGCTAAAGACCCTGAATACTGACGACTGGAATAATTGGATCAATGCTTTTGATTTCATCAAATTGAATGGCATTGCACAAGTCGATAACAGCCCCATTAGTTCTCCAGAATTCCCACCATCTCAACCGAAAAGGAGTCCTGAGGATAACGACGTTGACTTATTCAATATTTACCAACAACTGAACTCACTGCCATCTCAACTGAACCATGGCGAGAACATTGAAACCGTCCAATGTGAACTTGTTGATATCAAGAATAGAGTAAAGTCGTTGATTAAAAACCAATCAAATTTCAACTTGAAATCTCCTCCAGCTTCTGTATTTTCACAGGATTACTTTGATGCAGTGGAGAGTGAGTCTATTGATGATCATGTCCTACTGATTCAACCAGCTGGAAAAGGACATTCAACATTTTCAGTTGATGATCTGTCTGATGATGACTCTATAAGTTCCGCAAAACTACAAAGCAACGAGATCAGTGAGGAGAAAACTGATGAGGATGATGACTATTATCCACTACCAATCACAACCAGTCTGAAACGGAGAAATGATATCTCTTCTTCAACTTGTCAGCCACCAAGTTTATTTTCATTTTTGAGGAAGAACATTGGCAAGGATTTATCAACAATTTCAATGCCTGTCACATCAAATGAGCCATTAACCATCTTACAAAGGATCACAGAGGGATTTGAATTTGCCAATTTGTTAAATGAGGCAGCTCATGAAATCAATCAGGATTTAAAATTTCTGAAAATTTCACTCTTTGCCGTTTCATGTTTAAGTTCATTTAGGTCAAAGGAGAGAAACTTACGTAAACCTTTCAATCCAATACTAGGTGAAACTTTTGAGTATGTGAGTGATCAACACAACTACAGGTTAATTGGAGAAAAGATCTGTCACAAACCTCAAATGTTTGCCTTTTCAGTTGAATCCCCAGATTGGGAAGTTTCCTTAACGTTGAATCCAGAGCAGAAGTTTTGGGGAAAATCAATTGAAATCATAAACAAAGGTTCAATCAAATTAGTCTTGAAGAGAACTAGTGAGATTTTCAAATGGTCACAGCCTTCCACGGTATTAAAGAATATCATCAGTGGTGATAGATATTCAGAACCTGCGAATAGTACACTGGTAATAACCAGCTCGACTGGATTAAAGTCAACGGTGGAGTTCAAAAGGCAGAATAGTGGTGGTTTATTTTCAAGTCAACAACGTTCAGAGGACGTTCATATTATAGTCACTAACAGCAATAATCACAACATTAAGAGTGATTATTATTGTCAAGGTAAATGGACAGATTCAATATATTTGAAAAATTTCAAGAATCCTGCAGTTAATGAGAAAATTTGGGGTGGATCGAAATTGCTCCCACTTGAAGAATCTAAATGGGGGTTTACTGAATTTGCATCAAATTTAAACGAGATCACTCCAATTGAAAAAGGTTTCATCCCATTCACTGATTCAAGAAACAGACCAGATCTGAGAAATTACGAAAATGGGAACGTTGCATCTGCAGAGACGTTAAAACTACAGCTTGAACAAAGACAAAGAGAAGAACGCCAAAGGCTGGCTGATGCGAATAAATCGTATAAGCCAAGTTTCTTCAAAAAGATTAATGATTTAGAATACGAATTCATCAAAACCAAGGGTGTGAATTACTGGGATAGAAGAAAAGTGCATAATTGGAATGATATACCGGAACTATGGTAGACCGAATTAGAGAGTTGTTATTATTATTAATATGCACTGAAATAGAATACTGTATAAGAGAGGTATACACTGTAGGTTCACCGTAGGCCTTATTTACCCAGTCCGTGTATAGTCTGAATCTGGTATACTTAGGCAGCTCAGCTGCAAGAGTATGAGCGATTAGAAGGAAACCCCAGCATGAGGTTGACTTTTCCTTTTTCGATCTTAACAAATTTTTTTACAAAACAAGAAGTAGAAGTTCATCAATCCTTTACAGACAAGGAAACACATATAACCTTAGATCAGTTTGAGTATAAACCATCAATTGTTTGCTCAGATACAAAAAAAGCCTTTCATTTTTTCGTCCCTCACGAATCTATACAGGGTTAAAATGGATCTTCGTATGGATCTTCTTCGTCGTAATCATCATCCTTTTCAAATTCATAAACGATCGCACCACCAGATTCGAAATTTTGGGCATCTAAGAATGGTAAAGCAACAGAATCCCTTGCTATTTTCTGCTTTGCTGACGTGTTCAAATTGAACGTGGTCAGATTATCAAACATGGATAAATCTTGTACGTTATCGCTATCGTTGGATTCGTTCAGTATTTGAACGTATTCGTGACTCTTCACATTAATTGAGAATTTATAGCTGATAGAACGACCAGATTTTCTGCGATTTACAAACTGAACATTCACCACGCTTTCAGAATTCAGACCCTTGACTATTTTCAATGTATTCAGTTGATTCTCCACGTCTTCGTGATCACCGCTGATGTTTGGTAAGATCTCCAAGATTGATGACGCTATGAATTGTAAGATCTTGAGAGATTGTGGATAGTAGTGATTTGACGCATTTGGTTCGAATTCAGGCAGGGAGGTATGGAAGGTCGTCAGCACAGTCACATTTGGTTTTATGATCGTTGTCAAGAACAATGACAAATTCTCAGTATCGATATAATTTATTGAATCTATCAAGATCAGATTCTTTCTAGTCTGGTCGTAGAATTTGTTAATCTCTTCAATGACTTTTTTCAGACTGAGGTCGTAAGCCCTAACGAAGAACAACTCCACATTCTCCTTAAGTTGCAACTCTTTCACTATAAAACCCGGTTTGTTTATGGTTTCATATGATATATAGATTAAGTTGGTATTATTTGGCACATTGTGAATGAATTCTTTGACAAGTGTGTGGGAAGATTGGGCAATAGTGTCCTGCAGAAGGATAAGTGGCGAACTTTCTTTCAGAGAGAGCACTCTAGTGAGGAGCACATTTGCACTTTGGGTAGGGGCAGTCATCTTCACGCCTGCTTGAGAGAATGGGGTGTCGATTTTAAGATGAGACGTTCAACTGTTAAGGCGAAGAGCATCTAAAAAATTCGGTATAGTTTTCGGCCGGAATGCCGGAATTCCAGATGCGGTAATTAATATATGGTTAGCAGCCAATGTCAAATTGTGATCCGGGTAACCACTGCCACAACGGTTTTGTGTCATTACCCGATCTGAGTGTGATAGACGTGCATAGGTGTGTATTGAGAGGTCACCATTCATTATATTCTACAATGATCTGGGAAACGTCCTTAGTCGTGCTTAATATACAATCACAAATTCCCTGGCCTATGAGCTCGTTTCTTATTTTTAGGCTTAGCTGCAGTATCTACTGCATCTGCTAATGCTGCTTGAAATTGACTAGACTCGAAGAAACCAAGATTCAAGTCACCATGTAATAGTGCACCACCTTCAGCATGGAAGCTACTATCTAAACAGCCTCTTGCTGCTTGGTCTTGATACTGCTGCTGCTCACTGGAGCTATCGTAATCATAATTGCTTATCGTACTTCCGCCTCTCAACATCATATCACTTTGATCCATGTGGTATAACCTTCTAACATACTCCGTGATTTTCCTAGATTGAAACTCAAGAACATCTTCATCATCAATAAAGAGTTCATTTGACATGATTTCTTCAGACCTCGAGTCATAGTTAGGGGAATCTAACATGAATCCCGATGTTGTGGAGCAACTAGTGATGGGAATAACAGCAGGGTAACAATCACTATGCCAAATCTCAACACCATCTCTACAAGTTAAGAAATGAACAGGGACTTCGTTGATCCATCTGTTGACTTTCTCCCTATGTGGCATGTTCGGCGAGTTTCTTGGATTGAAACCAAGGGGGAATTGACAACTGGGACCTCCTGCACCATTGGAAGTAGTCACGGGTAGTAATGTAAGGTAGTTATTATTAGCTGTGAGATCCCGTGCATAATTGGTCTGGTGATGTGTGCCAATATTATTGGGATTAACTGAGCTTGAGTCTTGTGGTAATGTGGATTGTTTCAAATGCTGATATGTTAGATAATTCTTGGGAAATGTTATGATCTGTGGAGTGAGTTTCGAATATCTATCAGAATTTGCATCATTGTAAGATGGGCTATTGACATCATCAGCTGCAAAATTACCAGACCGTAATATGTAGTTGGTGTCATGTTGTGTGTTCAAGTTATTATGATTGGCATTCGTAGAACGGTTATTTATGCGTTTTGCCGAAGCGTTCTGAAAAGTGCTTATATTCCCATAATTGAAAGGTGAACTGCTCATAATCAATATACGGCCAAACTAGCCTCAGAGTACAGGGTTAAATATCCTGCCGGGAATGTATCTGTGTAAATGCATTAACCACATTTTTTGCAAACTTCTCGTCAACACACAAAAGAAAAAAAATGGGAAGTAAAAACTTTTGAAAAGACACAAACAAAGACATACAAAGAATGGCGTATATACCTACATAAGCTGACCATGGAATTAATGTTGATTGATATTATTATTATTACATATATACGGACACACAACCTGATCTAAAGAACTCTAAACAGAAATGAAACAAACACCGACAACGCTAACGCTACACATATAGCAGTTGGCCCATACTTGTCATCATAATGAGCAGCGACTTTCGATCTAATATTGATAACTCTCCACAAATACATGACTGTAGCGTAGATGACAGTTCCGACAGTGGTTAAGAAGAACCCCACTGATGCCGCAAGTGACACCCTATCACCGTATGTCAACAATGAAGTGGTTGTAGCACTCAGTATCAATGATATAGAGAGCCATGACAGGAAAGTTCTCTCTGTGGCGAAGTAAACCTTTGGTTCAATTCTGACAGGAACACAAATCTTCTTACCTGGAGGTGCAGAGAATTTGGACTCAAATTGTGTATCTTTGGAAATCTTGTATGAGTTTTCGTCGGTGAACCAGTATTCCAATTGACTGACGATTTTGTTGTAAGAACTCCAAAATGGGTTTCCACTTCTTCTTGATGCAGCCACACCACCATTTGGAGATGCTAATAGGGTGGAGTTTTCATTGACTTGGTTTGATGATTGGTTTGGAACTAACAACTTTTGTTGTGATTTAATGTTTTTATTACCATTACCGTTGTTGTTAGTTGAACCGAAATTAGAACCCGCTAATTCTTCTTCATCCATATATTCCCCACTGGACGTATTCGTGTTTGAATTAATGTTTCTCGATATTCCAATGTCGTTGTCCAGGGCAGGTTTTCTGATATCGACATCCATTTGAGGTAGCCAAAATGGAATCAAATCAATCTTATCAGGTAATAATGTGGCAACACCATGAATAAATTTAGAGAATTTAGGTACTGCTTCGACTAAATGAGATGAAATCAAATTTCTAACCCAAACTGGAGGTTCTTGACCTAATTGAGTTTGTAATTTAACTTCTAAAACAGCGTATGGGAATCTTTCAACATCTTTTTGAGGTAGTTGACTGAATGGCCAATCAACACCAATATCCATTCTTCTCCAGTTGCCCTTGGTTCTATCAACTCCATCAAAGTTATCCTCTCTAACCATGGTCAATTCGGTATCTAAGGAGATACGAACTCTTGCATCTCCTGGCAATTGGAAGGCAGTTCTATTATAAAATGATCTGACAACAGGTCTAAATTTCTTTTTGATGACAGAGTATTGAGTCTCTCTAGCCAACGCTTCTAAATTTTCAATCTCCTTTATTGGCTTTTTACCCTCTTTTCTCATTTTTTCAAAAGCTTGAGGTACGGTATATTCACCTTTCAAGAAAGGATTGATGAATTTTTCCTTCAATGGAAATCTTGCCTTGACGGATTTTTCACCAGTCCAATCTTCACGATGTGTCTTTCTTTCTACAAAGATTGTATCGGCACCCATACCACCATACCATCTTAATCTATGAGCCTCAGCCCCTTCATCCTTTCTCAATCTCCCATAATACAGATCCAAATTCTCGTTATCGTAATAGATAGAAGTGATGGCGGAATCCTCAATCTCAAACTCTTTGTTACTGTTGAAGACTAAAACTGGTAGATGTTTCAAAATGATTAATTTCACCTCTGTGATGTTATCTGGATGGACCCAATATTTTGTAGTTTGACGAACGAAATTTTGTTGGCCACCACCAGCTGAGGAGTCACCTTTGACAGGGTTCCCTCTTGTTCTCACCAAATCGTACAGAGTAGAGATTTTAACAACCAAGGAATCGTAGTTATCTTTGAAGAAAGGTTTAGCATCAAGTCTGACTTGAAATACAGGTTTCAGATGCCATTTAGTCAGCTTGTCGTGCTTTTTGATAATTTTCTGGAACCCAGTATAGTTCAATCTGGTGAATTTTGCCAAATCATGGACATCTGCAATGATATCACTCAATTCCTCCTCCAAGTCTTCGAAATCCTGCTCTAAAGGAGGCTCATCGGTGTCGAGGGCATCGATAACCTGACTCACCTGCTCTTCTGCGTCCTTGATACGACGTCCGATCTCCGTGTTCTTCACCTTCTGGAAAGTGTACACCTTTTCCAGTTCAGTCTCTAGCGAGACGAGGAAGTTCTCCTCCAATTGGTTGTTCCAGCTGCCATTGTTGCTCTTGACACCAGTTTCCAACGAGCGTTTCAAATCGTCGTAGGAGATGTAGTAGAAGTTGTAGTCCCTTATGAGGGAGGATTTCAGGTGCTCTCCGAACTTCATTGGGGGGATTAATGCCAATGGATAGCAGACTCGGTCGGTTGTAGAGTAGTAATAGTAGTTCAGAGTCGAAAGTGAACGACGATTCGGTGCTGCTTTTATAACGAGCTGCATTTCATTTTCAAGCAGCAAAACACGTGCGAGGCAGCTGCGTGTCCGAATGCGGTAACCGTTGGTTGGTTGTGCAGCACGGCGCTCTTTCCGAGACTTGGAGACTTGGAGACTAAACTTTAAAAAAAAATGCGATGAGTAGCAGACTAGTCTCTTTTCTGTCTCTTTTCTGTATTCTTTTACTAGTTCAATAATAATGAAAGTGAGTTCCTTGAAGACATGATCCTGAGAGCTTTATGGTGTGATATATGGTATACTAACAGTGATATAGGTCGAAGCTCCGAGAGAGAAGCTGCTGTCCAACTACGAGGTGTACGAGCATCTGAACCAGATCCAACAGGACAACAACTGGAAGAAGAATCCTGACAGCCGCAAGTTGAAGAAGTCCTTTAACCCAGACCTGGAGATAGTCACGAGAGACGTGCTGTCGTACTTGTCAAAATCAGTTACGAACAACCAATCAGTGGACACCATAACGAACTGTATGAGAGGTTTAGCCCAATTCGAACTAGAAAAGATTGAAAAATTACAAATCATCAACTCTACGCCGTATTCGCTCGTGAACCTCTACTCAATAGTGGAGGAGTGTGACCAGAGATTCAGCGAGGAGCAATGCCAGGAGATTTTAGACTTGATCAGTGTGAACTTCCCTCCTCCAGAGACGCTGGAAGGAGACGACATCGAGGATATTGACGACGATGAGGAGGAGCAGCAGCACGAACTACAATTACAACAACAACATGAGGAACTAATAGATGTAAAGGACGAAGAAATGGAACAATAATGAATAATATAATAATATACACAAAATACCTTAATAAAATCTATCCCGTTATTATTATTCTTGACTCTTACGCACACCACTGACAATATCATCAACTCTCAACAATAAACTAGCACTTTCAATTGCAGTTTTTATACTTTGCTGCTTGATGACTTCCGGTTCCCAAACTCCATAGGTTTCCATATCAACAACTTTACCATTTTCACCATCGATACCGAATGTATGTTCACCCTTTGCGTGTTTTGATCTTAATTGCGAAAGGATTCTAATTGGATTACCACCAGCGTTTTGAATCAAAGTTCTTGGAATGACTTCAAAGGCATCAGCAACAGCTTGGTATGGCCATTGTTGAACACCTTCAATTGTCTTTGCCTTTTCACTCAATCTAACAGACACAGCCATTTCAATGGCACCACCACCTGGAGATAAACTTGGGGACAAGAAGACGTTTCTTGCAACGGCCATTGCATCTTGTAGATTTCTTTCAACTTCGTTCAAGATATCCTTGGAAGGACCCCTCAGCATGATGGTACAAGCCTGTGGAGTCTTACATTCAACCAAATAAGTGAAATACTCATCACCAATTAGTTCAATCTTGAACAATCCACATTTGGTACCGACATCAGACTCTTTTAAATCTTCAATTCTGTTGACAATGGTAGCACCAGTGGCTCTTGCAATACGGTTATCATCTGATTTCTTAACTCTTCTCAAACAACTGACACCGCCTTTCAACAAATAATGTTGAGCTAAATCAGAGACACCCTTTTCAGTGATGATCAAATCTGGTTTTAAAGCTAATAAATTCTCACACATTTCTTTTACCTGTTCTTCTTCAATCTCCAAGATTCTATTCCAATCTTCCTCCTTGGTGATTTCAATGTTCGTTTGAGATTCACCTTTCTTATACTCTAATGGACAATCCAATAAAATGATTCTTGGGTTTTCAATACGTCTCTTCATTTTTGGATGGGTGACATCCTTGTTGATCAAGATCCCGTTCAACACTTCACTGTCTTCGATTTCCCCACCTGGGATCTTCTCGATTCTAACATATCTCTTGATATCGATTTCTTTATGATCGGAACCATCATCAATCAAGACTGTTTGAACAGCTTTTAATGCCAAGGCACACATCTTCTCTGACCATCTGTTGATGTACTTGGTACCAATAGATGCAGCAATCAATTTAATCATGGCGGATTCGTTAGTGACATCGATAGGTTTAGAAAGCTCATGGATGATCTCTAGCGAATCGGACAACGCCTGTTTCAACGCCTGGATGATGATAACTGGATGAATGTTCTTTTCAATGTACGGGTATGTCTGTGCCAATATCTCCCCGGCAAGGATGATCACTGTAGTGGTACCGTCACCGACTTCTTCATCTTGAGTTCTACTCAACTCAATCATGGATTTTGCCGCTGGATGAGCAACGTCAATCTCTCTAAGAATGGCGTGTCCGTCATTGGTCAACACAATCCCGCCCATTGGGTCCAGCAGCATCTTCAGCATCGCCTTGGGACCGAGACAGGTTCTGACGATGTCACTGACGGCCTTTGCCGCGGTGATGTTGGCGATTTGCGCCTGACGTCCAGTTTGTCTGTCGGAGTTCGTGTCTAGATGATCGTTAGTATACATATATCGTCTTCGTGGACAAGGGGGCGTAGTCCAGTAGCCCTAAGCCTTAGCCTTAGACAGGCAAGCGATACTTACTCATGAAAACAACAGGGGCCTGCATCTTGGAATTTGGAGATTGTAGTTTCTGTGTAACGCGTTGGGCAAAAGCAGCTTAACGTTTTCTTTATTTTTTTTTCAGTCCCAGTCCCAGTCCGACTAGTCCCATTCATTTTTTTTTTTTTTTTCCTTCATCGGCGAAGAGACTTAACTTTTGTAGTAGTAGACTAGTCTCTCAATAGAACAGTCCCTCAATAGTCTCAATAGTAACAACAATGGTCTCAACCGTCGAGAAGATCAAGCAGATAGAGCTCGAGCTCTCGCGTACACAGAAGAACAAAGCCACTGAGTACCATATCGGGCTGCAGCGTGGGAAGCTTGCCCGTTTGAAGAGACAACTGCTGGAGCCGGAAGCTGGTGGTTCCAGTGGTGGTGGCCAGGGGTTTGAAGTCAGTAAGAGTGGTGATGCCAGAGTCGCGCTGATAGGGTTCCCCTCGGTGGGTAAGTCCTCCTTCTTGTCCAAGATCACAAAGACGAAGTCAGAGGTGGCCAGTTATGCCTTCACAACCTTGACGTCTGTTCCTGGTGTGTTGGAGTACGAAGGTGCTTCGATTCAAATCCTGGATTTACCAGGGATCATAGGAGGTGCCTCCGAGGGTAAAGGTAGGGGTAGACAAGTCATTGCCACCGCTAAGACAGCAGACTTGATCTTGATGGTGCTGGATGCTACTAAATCTGCCGACCAGAGAAAGATCCTGGAAGCTGAATTGGAGAATATTGGTATTAGACTGAATAAACCAAAGCCAAACATCTACTTCAAGATCAAGAAAACAGGAGGGATCAAGTACAACTTCCTGAGTCCTCCAAAGTATTTGGATAGAAACTTGGTGTTTGATATGTTGAGGGATTACAAGATCCATAACTGTGATATCCTGGTAAGAGACGAGAACGTGACAATTGACGACTTCATAGACATCATGAATGATTCTGCCGTGACGTATGTGAAGTGCCTGTACGTTTACAACAAGATCGATGCTGTCTCCATAGAAGAGATTGACAGAGTGGCAAGAGAGCCAAACACCGTCGTGATGAGTTGTGAGCAGGATTTAGGGCTTCAAGACGTTGTCGAGGAGATATGGTATCAACTGGATCTATTGAAATTATACACAAAGAGAAAGGGGATCCCTCTTAAGTTTGACGAACCGTTAGTGGTAAGAAGTCAAAGTACCATCGAGAACGTATGTGATGGTATTCATCGAGACTTCAAGGCGCATTTCAAGTATGCATTAGTCTGGGGGTCGTCTACAAAGCATAACCCACAGAAGTGTGGGCTGAATCATATTGTTCATGACGAAGATGTTGTTTCCATTGTGACCAAATGAGAGATGAATATGGTTGTTCTTGTTGTTCTTGTTGGTATTTAGCTATATACAGTGAGTAGAATGCTGGGAGTTGCAATGTCTATCTAATTAGTTCTTGATACCTCTCTTTTGTAGAAAGTCCTTCGCCTCGTTGATCTTGGTGGCGAGGTACGGACTGCCACCCTTATCCGGATGGTTGGCGAGCATGATCTTTCTGTGCACCTCTTTCAGCTTCTTCTTGGTCAAAGTACTCTCCCTTAAGTTCAGAATCTGTAGCGCCTCTTTGGCACTCATCTTTGCGCCAAACCCGCCCTTGTGGAACGCCTTACCGTTGATACCAGCCTGGCTGGACTTGAAAGAGCCTGCGATGAAGTACAGGGCAGCGAACCCACCGATACTGGTCAACACAGGGTGAGCTCCCAACGTGCTTAGTGTCTTGTCGAAGTAGTAGTCGATTGTGCCCTGTTGAGGACCCTGTTGTGCTTGTGCCTGGCCCTCTGCCTGGCCGCCGCCGCCGCCCAGCTGGATCTGCTGTGGCGCCTGGTACTGCTCGCCGGGGATCTGAAGCGTCGGAATGTCGATGGAGTTGGAGGCCATGGTCTAGTCTTGGTCTTAGTCTAGTCTTGTTGGTGATATCAAAGACTCAAAGACTCAGAGACTCGAAGACTCGTTTTTTCATGAAAGTCTCGGAAAAAGAAAGAAAGGAAAAGAAAAAGGAGAGTAAACACCCGGAATAGGCAACGGCCACATCGGGCAAGGTTGCGAGAGAGATGAGATGAAAATTTACATCAGGAAAATTTTATATTATTTCCGTCTTCAAAGTACTGTCTAGATCCCACAAAGAGCCCCTCTATCCGTCACAAATGAGAGTCTATTCCTGTCATTTCTGCTCATCCCCAGTCTACCCGGGCCACGGGATCATGTTCGTGCGTAACGACTCCAAGGAGTTCAGATTCTGCCGTTCAAAGTGTCACAAGGCGTTCAAACAACGTCGTAACCCAAGAAAATTAAGATGGACTAAGGCATTTAGAAAAGCTGCTGGTAAAGAACTCGCCGTGGATTCTACCTTGACATTCGCTGCGAGAAGAAACGTGCCAGTTCGTTACAACAGAGAACTTGTCGCCACAACGTTGAAGGGTATGGCTAGAGTGGAAGAGATTAGACAGAAACGTGAACGTGCATTCTACAAGAACAGAATGAAGGGCAACAAAGAGAGACAACTAGCACTCGATAAGAAACTAGTCGAATCAAACCCAGAGTTGTTGAGAATGAGAGAGGTTGAAATAGCAAAGAAACTCGCCAAGGAACAGGCCAAGGAGGAAAGAGATCAACAGGTCGAACAAGAGGAATCCGACGACGACGAAGAAATGGATATCGAGTCCGAAGAGGAATCCGAGGAGGAAGAGGAGAAACAGAAGGTTGTGTTGAAGAACAAGAAACGTACAAAGCAACGTGTCTTTTAGAGCTATATATCCATCCATCAAAAAAGAAATAAGCTGAAAAAAAAAATAAGTGTACATTAATTATAATTAAGTCTATCTTCGTATTGAATCATTTGGTAGTTTTTTGAATATCCCAACAAACCCACCACCAACGACTCTGGTGCCGACTTTAGGTCTGCAAACTAGTCCAGTTTCCTCATTGGCTTTAATCTTAACAAACCTGACATCCCAATCCTGTAACCCACCTCCAATTCCAGGAACGAGCTGCACTGTACGAATATGCGTCATTTTAATATCCTTGTTGCTCTTCACCTCTTTCAACACGTCCACTATCTGTGTCACTGAAGGACTGAAGATGATCAGTGGACTGTCCTGTTTCAAGTTGATTGAGATTTGTTTCAAGTTAGGCACCAGATCTGCCATGTCGAGAAACGCACCACTCAGGAATTCCTCCCTGTCGAGTTCTGAGGCATCCTCTTCAAATTTCTCCAGGGCCTTGAAAGGTGAACTGTGGTTAAGAAGCCAGTCAGTTGGCGATTCAGCAAGATGGAACTTCACGTCATTATTGTAGATCCCTCTCTTGAAGTTCTTCAAGTTTTTGAAACCTCTATTCGAATGGGTCTCATTATTGTCAATCGAGTGTAGAATGGCACCTTGTTGACCGAATTTTTCTAGGTAGCAGTTCGCAGCATGGATCTTGTTACAGATCGCCAATGTCAGAGACCCATGACCTGTCCCTGCCTCGAGATATTGCAAAGGTGCATGCTTCAACTGGTTGTTCTCATCAAGTTCTGGATAGTCCACATGGAAATCCGCCAGCGTCACTATCGAGGCAGCATCTAGCGGGTAGATAGGTTGTGCTGCCCTCTTGGATAAGTTGATGTAGTCCTCAGTGGAGATAGTAGTCACGATGTATGGGTCGTCCTTGGATGACTTGACCAGGTTTCTTGATTTCTTTCCCACTATGTCTTCATGCTTGATAGAGTCCGAGCTGATCTGGACTTTCCCGCCTTCATGCAAGGCTTCAGACATCCAGAACTTGTCCCCTCGGGTCAGCGAACGCAGCATGACAACATCACCCCACTGGAACTTCGAGAATGCCCTTTTGAATACCAACATTGTGTGCTTTTTTCGAAAAGTAATGAATATGCGATGAGATGCGATGAGATGAGATGAGATGGGACATAAAATAAATAAAAGAAAAAAGATTCTCCGAAAACTAACAACCAAAACAAAGAAGAAGATGCACACTGCAGGATAACCCAAATGTCGAATCTGGTGATCAACATCAGTGACCTGCGCTCGCACTACAAGGAGAACCACCTCGTGAAGGTGCGCATCATCGGAACGATCCTCGATTTCAACCCCCTCGGCAGGTTCATCCTCATCCAGCCAACAAGCCTGCTATCAGAAGACCGCACAACGGTCAAGCTGATCCTGCAGGAGGATATCAGGATCTCGAGCGATCCGCAACTAGCGTACCCGGGGACGCTGGTCGATTCGCAGGGACTGTACAACGGCGAGACTGTCGCATTGCTTTCACTACGAGTTATCACTGATCCGAATCTACTGTATGAGAACAAAGATGTGTTCAATCAGATATCGTCATTGAAATTGGATCCGTTATGATGAAGGAAATGCAAAAGAAAATCACACACACACACATACACAGTAGAGAAGGATTCAATCGCATTAGTGGAAGTCATCTCCACTTGCAGCGAAGAACTGATCCCAGATCGTGTCGGTGGAGACCTGGTTCATCAGTTCAAAGATCTTCAACTGTTCGAAATCCTCCTCGTTGGATGGCGCTATGAAGGGAGGTGTTGACAGACTTGGGTAGTTCATCTCCTCAGCCTCATGCGCACTATTGCTTCTCCTCTTCACCTTCTCGATGTTGTGGTTGATAGGGGTGGTTGTCATTGAAGTGAGAGTTGCAGTACTGTTACCGTTGCTTATCAGAGGGTTGGAAAGGGCATTCTGTTTTCTTTCATCCTCCTGCTCTTTATTCAGCTTTTCAAAAAACCTCTCAATCTCATCAACGTTTGAGGCAGAATCTTCGTAAATCTCAGCCATTTCAAACTTCAGCTTGATGATGACGAGGGATAAGATCTCAAAGATCTCGACACATGAAGACGCAGCGTCACAACTCTCAACCAGCGAATTCAGTACCTGTAGCACCAATTTGATATCATGTTCAAACTCTTTCAACTCCATTAGCTTTTCGTCGGATTTGTATATAGAGTAGAAAAACGAGATCCCAGCCATGAACAGGTTATGCACTGCAGCCCATGTGTAGTTGATCGTCTTCGCTTTGAACAACTCGAAATAACAACGGATAATTCCTCGAGATGCATTGAACAGAATCTTTAGAGTCTTGGGCGTGATCTTACTGTTCTTTGGAGTAACTCCAAACAGCAGCAACTTCGAATGGTAATAATTCAACTTGAAGAATTCAAAGTTGAAATCAGAGTTGGATTTTCTTGATGTCTTGGAAGGGATTGATTTAAACCATGACTCTAACTGATTATGAATTCTCTCCTTCCACTGTATCAGATTTTCATCTTGTCTTGGTAATTGAGAATTTGGAAAGTATAACACATGAAGGATTTCAGACTGGATCTTTCTGATTTTGAAAAAATTGATGGATATTGTCTTGTAGCTTGGTAGTGAATTCGCAGCTAACGAATAATCGTACACCTCATCAACGTTTATCAGACAGTCATCCATATCTATAGGGAATTTTGTCGTGACGCTTTCTTCAGGGATACCAAACGGTCTCCCGAGGTAGATACAGATCTGTCGATCTAGCGAATATGCACACCAAAACAGTCTTCTTCTCATGTCCTTCGTGAACGGATCAAATTGATGGTTTAATTTCTCAGTGTGTAGTCCAAGGTCAACACATAGTCTCAAAGTTGTACCTAATATGTACCAGCATCCCGGTGTCGAGGGCCGCATTATGGAGAACAAGGTCAAGAGTAGCAAACCCTGTAGGCATTCCAATCTGTCCTCAGATTGATAGATCGAATCCACAAACACCATTGCTTGGTTCTTATACGAGTTGGAGATTTCCGGATCTTTGTAAGTCAGGTAGTTGATGGAGGATGCTATTGAAAAGATCATATTCAGTAAGAAGATGGATTTGTGATGGATCTTAGGAACATTCTCAGCTGTTAAATGGGAAGTTTCCATCTCGTTGTAAAAACTACCCTCTGTTGGTTCGTTATCCAGATTCATCTTGGTGTAATTTGAAGCAAGCTTCACGTCAGAGGATAACAAACCGTAGATAGGTCTGAAATGGTTGTTGATGAAATGCTCTCTATGCAGGATGGGCAACTGTGTGTTTGATTGTTCAAAGTATGATTTGATGAGGAATTCAGCAGCAGACTTGTCCGGCAGCGGTGCTGCTGACGATGCTGGTGAAGATCTCTGGTTTGGCACCCTGGTTGTGATGGAGTTGTTTTCAGAAATGGAACCAGGGGAGAAGTTAACAGCGGTGAATAACAGTTTAGCAAATGAGATACCTGAACTGTCTCCTAAATAGAACGAAACACCATTCGGGTTGCTGAATTCCAAGGTGGACTTGATGGTGAGCTTCTCCTTGAGCTCGGTCTTGGGAGGCGATATGCTGGTGTCCGATGACGGAGTGTAGTTCTCATTAAGCTCGTTCTTGAAGCTGGCAGCAGGCGATCCATCGGCACTGAGGCCGCTGTCCTTGATGATCTTCTCGAGCTGCAAGATGCGGTCCTCCAAAGAGATAACGTATGAACGAGGGATCTGACGTCCTGTGGCAGGGTCCAGCCCAACACAGGGGATGTTTGCTTTGAGACATCTAGCACAGCTGGGGAACTGCTGATCGCACTTCGTCTTCTTTTGGCGGCATCTTTGACATGCTGCAATGGTTCTGGAGATGCCCACGATGTTGGACGACGGTCTGGTCTCCGTCTTTGCCAGTTTTGCGCCCTGTGTGTCGTCGCTGTCTGAAGCGCGTTTCTGTGCCATCGTGTATGTATCCCTGTATCCCACGCTCCAACGGTCTCCAACGGCCCCAACGGCCTCCTTCTTCTTCTTCTTCAAAGAGATAAACAAAGAGTGCACTGTTGTGGAATTCGTCGGGGCAACACAGCATGAGATCTGATGTGTCATCACTGAGTCAGCAAGAGATAAGCGTCGCTCGCAACCAACGGACACTTTCTCCTTATGGAAATTACCGCATTCAGACATTTTCGCCGACTTTTCCGAGAAACTGGGAAAACAAATCCAAACAAAACACCAACTCAAAACTCAGACAATCGGTAAAGGGGCCTCTGTATCACCACCCATTGCGCCGCCATGACGACCTACGTGAAGATCGTGAAGGTAAGTGACTGTCCTGCTGAGTCCTGGCTGTGCCCTGACTGTGCCCTGGCCGTTCTCGCTGTCTGTCTCACCGTATATATATACTAACAATCACTACAGGGTGCCACTAAGATCAAGGTGAGTCTTCTCTGCCCTTCCCCGGCTGGCTCTTATTTTTTTGTGTGAATTGTGAATACTAACCCAGGATTCAGGTCGCTGCACCTAAACCCAAGTACATCGAGCCCATCCTCATGGGTACACACGATGCAGAGGATTTCAGGGTTATCACCGACGCCCTGTCTGCCAGACTCACGGACACGGCGTGGTCCGTTGTGTTCAAGTCCCTGTTGGTGTTGCATATCATGATCAGAGAAGGTGAAGAAGACGTTACTTTGAAGTACCTATCGAGACGCCCGCGGTTCCTGGACCTCTCTCATATCAAGACAATCACATCCGGTGACCCCAAGAGCTTGCTGCGCTACGCTAGGTACCTCACTGTCAGAGCAAAACAGTTCGGGTCCACTGGCATTGACTACGTCAGAGACGAACAAAACAACTCCTCTCAGAAGGACGGAGCTCGGTTGAGACGTCTCTACATTGATAAGGGTCTTCTCAGAGAAGTTGAAAGTGTCGAGAAACAGATCGCTGCCCTTCTCACTTGCAAGTTCAGTGAACTTGATGTCAACAATGACGTGGTGTTGACGTGCTTTAGAATGTTGGTCAACGATTTGTTGTGTCTATTTCAAGCTTTGAATGAAGGTGTCATCAATATCCTGGAACACTACTTTGAAATGTCCAAGTATGATGCGGAGAGAGCACTCGAAATCTATAAAGATTTCGTCGTGCTAACCACTGATGTTGTCAGTTATTTGAGGGTGGCTAAGCATTTAGAATACGCTACCAAGTTACATGTTCCAACAATCAAACATGCCCCAACGGCATTGGCTAAAAGTTTGGAAGAGTATCTGAACGACGATCATTTTGAAGTGAACAGAAGTCAATATTTGGCTGAAAAGGACTACAAATCCAAGAGCCCAATCAAACCTACTGTTAAGCAGCCTGAAGTCCCTGAAGTCTCAGCCAGTAACCCATGGGCTAACCAAATCCAGCCATTGCAAGTTCAGTTCACTCAACAGCAACAGAAACAACAGGTTCAACAACAGGTTCAACCACAACAACAACCTCAGTTGCAGCAAGTCCAACAACCTCTCCAACAACAACAAACACGTAACCCATTTTTGCCGCAACAGCCACCACAGTTAGTTCCTCAGCAAACCTTTGTTCAACAACCGATTAATCACAACTTCACAGGTTTCATTCCTCAATCATACACTGGTATTGTTCCTCAACAAACTTCCAATGTTATCCAACAGGCACCTGCTAATGTTATCTCACCTCAACAGACTTCAAATCCATTTTTACAGTCACAGCAACAACAGCAACCACAACAACAACAACAACAACAACAACAACAACAACAACAACAACAACAACAACAA